>JAJLRJ010000005.1:37071104-37296206 GCA_024195265.1 Dendrophyllia cribrosa | reverse complement strand
TCGCGGGCGAAGTTTATTTTTTGCGCTTCAGTAACCTGCCAATCAAAACAGGAATAGTCTCGCTCGCCATTGGCTGGATCGGTTTTATGACGTCATTGCGAAAGCTATATTCAATATGGCGGCCAAAAGTAAAAGAAGTAAGCACTCGGAGGGATTCTTTCGAGCTCTAAATAGTCTTTCCACGACTGACCTCTCACAGGAAAGGAAACGGATATGTAAAACAATAGAAGGTGGACGATTTTGTAGTGTGGAGAGGATCATAACTAGCCTGAAAGGACGATTTGTAAGTTTGATTCACCAAATGCAGTTGCTTGTTTTGACATGCGTTACATAGGGTGTCTCGAAAAAATAGCTTTAGCTTACGGTCTGTTGTTCGGTTGTAGCTTTTGAATGGCGTTTTCGAATAAAAATGTGAAACGGCAGAAAGCTTGTGTGTCAATTATTTGCCGGCAAAGTTGAACTGTACACGACTGCATGCCAAACTTGATGAATTAATTTATCGTGTATTTTTCAAAATGCACCGCTGGTATTTCTTCTGATTATTTTGTATTTCGTGGTTTTAAAGGCCCAGGTTAACTCGGTTGCTACTTTCAAACCTGGGAACCAAAAGTAGCCTATTTGAAGAGAAATATGGCGGTCAGTTTTAACAGCGACAAGAGCTTCGAGGTAAACCTTCCTTCTACGGATTTTCTGCTTCGCGTCACGCTTTCAGGCGGCGGAACCTACGCAAAAACAAGCGAGATTAAGTCTCAAAACCGTGGCGGATATTTGTCTTCACGAAATATCGTTAGTTTTGCCTCAAAGAATATTTATTTGAGAGGGGAAAGCAGATACAACTTTTCGGATATGTCTTCAAACATCGCTGAAAATCGGATAGAAAATGACCTCATCTGTGCAACATTAGAGACAACATGTGAGCCATTATTGCATTTTGAACAGCTTTACGTCTAGCTTAAAACCGTGGCCATTATATTGTTTGGTGTTCTAATTTTTATAACAACATCGAGGTAGCTGAACATCGGAACGGAATAAGATGCAACTTTGTGCAATCTTCAAAGGATTGAGAGGTGAGGATCAATTATATGTTTTTCACCCATACAAAGTCTCTTACGGGGTCGGCCATTTTAATTGCATTACGCAATCTTAATAGCCTATTTAGTGCGCCTGCGTGTCCATAATTTCTCCACATGCTGCACCAGACTCCCATCGCAGATCACACAACTCTCCATTTCTTCTTTTCGAAATAATCCAACTGATCACACAGATTACTCATGCACATGCAAAACAAAATGGCTGCACTTTCTTAGCTGTAAGTACAGGTCTGGTTACCAAGCAAGTAGTGCCCGAGGCTTTTCGCCGTAAAATTGACAACAGCAACAATTTGCTTTTGAATCTGCTTTATTTTCTTCATCATGACTTACTTATCGAATCTGTGAAAATGTATTGTACCAAGATTTCTGATCAAAATACATCTCCCTTAGTTTTATGTATTAAAAAAACATTTTAGTTAGTATCGTGTACTCCTGAAACTGATTTTCAATGAGAGTTTTCAATTTTGTACTTTAATGCCAATAAATCTTAAACTACTGCTTCATTATAAAATATGTCTACACTGATTTACTATTATGCTGGACATTAAATAATTTTATTTTCTTGCATCTAAAGCATATCAAGATAAATTTTCATTCAGCACTCAACCTAATTTATGAATAATAGTATTCAGTAGCGGCGTGAGTTTGACGAGCCCTACTTTAATTTGTGCAACTTGTTATATGATGCCGCACAGTCACATATTTTGTAGTTAATTTTTAAACGAGAATTAAAAAACTTGAAAATCTGCTTCATAATACCAAAGATAGCGCAGTAAATGTAAAGTTTTATAGGTAGCATTCCAAAAAGTGGTGTCCGATAGCCTAGGGCTAGTGGATTTTGCGATCAAGCTAATGAATTCTGGTCTTAACATGTCCGAGTCTTAAGTTGCCCGGTGAGTAACTGACGTTTTTCGGGGAATTCAAATCAAGAACTGTAATCAAACCTGCTCATCACATCGTGCTAGTTGAGATAACTTTTGGGCTGGTACATGTTAACAACAGCTTGCCGAATTAAAAGCTGAAAAACTCCCTTTCTTTGCACCACGATGGGAAAGCTGCGATCGTTGCGTGACTTGCTGTTGAGTGCAGTACGTGGGGCGACATTCTATTATTATACAGCGTGTTGTTGTCATTGCTTTACTAAACAAACAAGTTTCTTAAAATAAAAAATGTACCTTTAATACTAGAAAATTAGCACAATGCAAAAAATTACGTGTTTCTAGTGAGCTCTGTTGTTGTATTCATGTTCATCACTTTAAGGTTTCGACTAAATTCAGAATTTTGAATTTGACCAGACTCAGACTGGTGTCCCTTATTGACAGGAGTTAAGACGGGAAAAATACCCGAAATCCTTTCGATAAACATCAAAGAAAAAAATTCGAATGTACAAAAAACATTTACTGAGGATAAGATAAGTATCAAACAACTTTGCGTGTGTCGTGGTTCTTGTTATCACGAGTCGGCCTTTCTTTTCAGAGCCGGGTTTGGTAAAATGGCGGCCGCCCGGTAGCTTCCAGTGACGTGTCTTCAAAGTCGAATTTCTATAGGAAAGCTACCACTTTGAATGTCCGGCAAGACTTTTTTGGAAAGCTAAAAAGATAAGCTTTCATGTGAGATCAGTCTCGCTTATTCTCCTGAGATGAGTATTAGACCCAAATTTTCGGGTCCTAGGTAACGTTCTGAAGAAAGTCTTACAGGCTCTAGCCTCCTTCCGTGTGGCAAAACTGTTTTAACGCTAATTTTAATTTAAGTTCATAATTTCATTTAACTAGATAACCAGATAACCAAGTTAGCAATTCTGAGCACTTGGCAGGTAAAACGAACTACATATGATTAATATTTTAAAACGTCAATGTAGTGAAGGGAAGTTCTAAAGGACTCGAAATGGGGATCTGAATAACTTATGCAAATTTTAAAACGGAAACATAAACAATAGACCAATTCGGCTAACGTATTGTTCTACCCAATTCAAACCTTCTGGGAATAAGATTCTTTGTTCACAATAGTTCCATATAATTTCCATGTCAATGCTTCATTCATATGGAAATATGACGAACAAAGAGTTGTAATCCCAGAAGGTTTGAATTGGGTACAACGTCAACAATGCGTTAGCCGAATTTGTCTATTAAGTATAATATTTAAGATAAGACGACAACATGTCTTTGTTCACAGTATGCACACTCATAATTCACCATCTGGCATCTGGCCCTCGGCAACTCCGTGGACAGACAGACCCATCTCAAAGAGCTCCATGCCATTCCCCATTTCAGATCAAAATATACAAAACTTACTACTTCAATCTTAAACTGTAGACCTTTTTTATACCAAAACGTTAAGCATTTATGGCAATTAACAGACCAGTAAACAAAGTTTTAACCACCTTTGCTGTATATTTTAATTTAGTTTAATTTAGTAAATCATAAATTCATTTTTTTCATTAAATTACCAGCTCGTGTTTTGTAGTCAGATTAGTACCCGACAAAATAATTATTTTTACGACCAATTCAAATATTTTCCGGTAAGCAAAGACAGTAAAATATTTAATTTTTAGGCGCGCGGGATTTAGGTGATTGAAACGTGTGGCAAAACTGTTCTAACGCTAATAATATACATGAAAAAATTACTCGATTCTGATTGGCTAAGAGCAGTGGAGTTCAAGTGTAACATCAGTGCAAAAAGTGTAACACCGGTGCAAAAAGTGTAACACCAGTGCAAAAAGTGTAACACCAGTGCAAATTACAAATCGAAAAAAAATTTGATGCAAAAAAAAGTGGATGCAAATTTTTTCATGTATAATTATTAATAAGTAATCATACGGTTTTCTCGTTCAATTGGGATATATAATTTGCACGAGTGAGTTTTTCAAAAAGCTCAAATTGCACGAGCCGCTTAATTAATCCCAAATTGACCTATACCAATTTTAAACAGTGTCAATTTTAATCTGTTTATTAATTTTGCTCTTAAACTTAATAAATTTGGAATTTAAGTTCATAATTTCGGTTACGCTAGTTAAAATTTGATAAAAAAAACCTGTCTGTTTTTCTGCAAATTCAGTAAATTTGGAACTTTAATTCAGCATTTTGTCTCGCGTGAGAGTCCCCCACCCCCCAGATAACCAAGTAAGCAATTCTGAGTACTTGGCAGGTGAAACGAGCTACATATGATTAATAGTTAAAGACGTCGATGTAGTGAAGGGAAGTTCTAAAGGACACTCGACATGAACAAAAAGCTCGCATTTTTTGCTGTTATCGCCACGGCTCTGCTTATATCACCAGAATGGTTTGTCCAGAGCGCTTTTATTAACGATACTCAAAGATCGAGTATTTTTTACATCATTCCTGGCTCTGCACTTTTTAATCATATTCTGTCGTCGCATTATGTGGAAAGTTCCCTGACTTGTGGCCACCTTTGCTTGAGGAATGAACGATGTCTCTCGTTAAACTTTGGAACCGTTCCATTAAGGAACACGAAGTTTTTATGCGAGCTTAGCAGCTCCGATGCAACAAAATCTCGAAAGGATCTGCAAAAACGAAGCGAATTTGATTACTTCGAGCGTTTGGTAAGTCATCAAGACTTGAAAGAGGCCAGATCTCGTTATGTTTAAGGTGATTCTTTCCTGTGTTTAATGGTACTGAGATCTTAACGTAAAGATGCCCCGAAATGATCATTTGAGAGTTCAAGTCTACTTAGTTAATTAATTACAGACAAAGTTTTCTGCGCATTGTCCGATCATATTTCAACGTAATGGTAAACGTAAGCTTCTTCTTTTTTGCGTTTTTAGATTCGTTTCAGTGTTGTCTAATTTTAAAGTCGTACTTTATAATGGTTGCTTTAACGGTATTTTTACGTTATATTGTTTTTATTTTTACAGAACAGTCGTCCTGAGAACATTTGCCCGCCCCAAGCGATCGCCGTCTTTCCTTATATTGACAAGCAATGCACCGTCGGTAAGAAAGTATAGATCTTTATTTATGAATATATTTGTTTGTTCATGAATATCTCTTGTTAACAATCAGTCGATTCATTGGCCAGTGTTATACTAAGGGAGGAGCAAAATCAAGTAAATAAAAACGGAGAATTAGAAACTGGCAACAGTTTTAAAGAAGAGACTCACAATGCACATAAAAAGATCAATGCCCCGTTACATTAACCAGTTGATTTCCCTGTTCTCTGCTTCGGTGCTCAAAGAAATACACCTCCGGGGGGACTTCCATAAAAAACGTGACGGGGTGACGGGGTGTCACTAATGCCACGAGACAATATTTTGAAGTCAGGAACAAACCAAAGTTGGCATCTCGAACTTTTAATGTTCTGCTTAGCTCGAAAGCTCACAAGATACGGTTAGTTTACAAATCGTCCTATACTTATATCAAATCTGAATACATTAATTGTATTTCACAAGTTTATTGTAAAGTAAATAGTTTTGTTATGCGGAACTACGATGAATCCAGCTGCTGATCGCTCCTCGATCAATAGAATCTACAATAAACTGTAAGTTTGATTACTTGTCCAAAATTCGGTATTTCCTGAAATAGCTTGAAGTCTGAATTCCGATAAGAAAATGTAATAATAATAATATTTATTATTTGATAATGTGCAAATTAACATACAATTACACAAATGCGCATTACAATAAAACTTTTAATACCAAAGCTATTAAAAAATATTTTAATATATTGAATAATTACATGAATTGAATGTGATGAATGAATGTAGACCGCCAGATCAGAAGGTCCTGACTTCGTCTTAGTTTCTATCGAAAAAGATTCCAGTTTTCGTTTTAGGAAAGAAGCTAAAGCTAGTTGAAACCAACCAACAAAGAACAAAGACCAAAGAACTCTGAAGGTGTTGAAGGCTCGCGCTCGAGCATGAATTTAATGAAGCTCTCAAAACTCATCATTTCGCGAGCTTATGGCCCTGTCACACTATTGCGTATCGTACTAACGTATGCCAGCGTATGAAAAATATCACTCATACGCTGGTATACGCTGACATACGCTAGGGGTACGTTAAGCATAGGTTGTATACGTTACAAGCAGGGTCGTATACGGTGGCATACGCTGGCATACGGCGAGGCAGAAAATTTTTTTTAAACATGCTTAAAAATTTTGTGCGTATTCGAACGTATGGTTTATACGCTAAACATACGCTAGGCATACGCTGAATACGCGAGAGTTACGCCAGAGGTACGTTGCTCATAAGTCAGGTACGCTGGTCATACTTTGTATTTTCAAGGGAATTTGTGCGTATGAAAATTACGCCACTCATACGTTTCTTTAATACGCAATAGTGTGACAGGGCCTTAATAGGCTCAAAAGTGCGAGCGGACACGTGTCTTAAAACAACGATTAGTTCTAAAATTGTATGGTTGCTTAATTAAACTGTTCGACGCATTATTTTATTTTTACTCGTTCGCTACACCAAAATAACTAGATATTCCTAGTTATTTTAAAATTTATAATAAACCCAAACATTTGAAAATAAGCGCGCAAAGTTCTACTAAGCGGAAACCGGATTGAAATAGTTGATTTCTTATTAATGTTATGTTTATTTACTTAAGATTCTCAGCAGCAATTGATGCTTACTAACAACGAATTGGCCGATAACAACACAAGTAACGTAATCGGCTTTTTCCTAAGAATGATGCAAGGATTTAAGCGCCTCATTGCATATTTTCTTAAACCTTTCCTCTTAGCAGAACCTTACTCACAATAGAGCGAATAAATATGTCTTCCATAAGCGAGATTTTGAACAAAGGATCACATTACGTTGGCTCCGCTGTTTGTTTACTAATCAACGTTTTTTTTTTCGGATGTTTAACCAATCGTATTTGAATAATGTTTCATAAGAAATACTCGGTTGGTTTAATTTCTCTGATATCATTGCGCTACGATCATGTTTGTGAATATCATTAAGGTAATGAATTCCTATTTGTCATTTTCTATTTCTGTATGACAACATTCCTGCAATTAGGTATACACATCATCATATTCCTCATTTCATTTCATGGGTATAATATAACCCACAATTGACCAATCTCCCATCTGACCTTGTAGCTCAGTGGTAGACCGTTTGCACAGGAATCACAAAGGTCATGGTTTCTATTTCCACCGAGACATGAAACATTTTCAAACCCCAAATTGCAACTCCTTCAGTTGCTACACGATTACATTTATTTTTGATATTAATTTCTGCTGGTTTCCAAGCGACAGGGTTTACTATAGCAACGCCAGCTTATTGCCCTTTGTCTCAAACAATGTCGTAATTCCCAAAATCTAGTCAGACACTTCATAATGAAACTTCCAAATTTTGCAGTACTAACGTATCACTAGCTGCAGACGAAGTTGCAACAAAATTTAAAAGACGGTTTTCAAGTAAATCAAAAATCATTTTTTCAGGCGTAATAAGCAAAACAGTAATAGAGCAAATAATTTACATAAAGCAAACTGTTTCCAAAATGTTCTTACATATTATTTTGAAACAGCCAGCTGCAATCAAAGTAAAGGACAAGCGAGCCTCCTTAATGTGGACAGTCAGGTTTCAAGTAATTTCTTTTTTCATTTGCAGATACTAGTCTTATTATACTGAGTAAGGGCGAGGGAAGTATTACGAACATAACTCTCGCATCTTTTAACCCCCGTTATATGTACAACTTCACTGAGGCCAAGCAAGTGTGTAAACTTCTCAATGGAGCACTGGCGTCAAAGGAACAAATGCAAGCCGCGTGGGATAAAGGACTTCAAAATTGCAGGCGAGCAACTTCACCGAGTTTTGCAACAGACAAAGCACAATTATAAAAGCAGTTTAAACTGGAGATTTTTCTCAATTACTTTCTTGTTTGACTTAGTAACTTCTTACTGGTTGCTTGTTTACTCGTGGTTACGGTTACGGTGGTTACTTGGTTGTCCATTCGGTCGATTGAATAGTTGCATGGTTTTTTGGTTGGTTGATTTGTCGATTGGATGAATTGGTTGGCTTGTTGGTTGGTTGGTTGGTTGGTTGGAGGGTGAGTGGTTGGTGTTGGAGAGTGAGTGGTTGGTTGGTTGGTTGGTTTGGTGGGTGGTTAGTTGGTTGGCTGGTTGGTTGGTCGGTTGATTGGTTGGCTGGTTGGCTGGTTGTTTCATTGATTGGTTGGTCGGTTGATTGATTGATTGGTTGGTCGGTTGATTGGTTGGTTGGTTGATTGGTTGGTTGATTGATTGGAAGCTTGGTTGGTTGGTTGATTGATTGGTTCGTTGTTTGGGTAGGTGGTTAGTTTGTTGAATGGTTGGTTGGTCAATTGCTTGGTTGGTTGGTTAGTTGGTTGGATGATTGGTTGGTTGGTTGGTTGGTTAGTTTGTTTGTTATTTGGTTGGTGGGTTGAATGGTTGGTAGGCTGGTCGATTGGTTGGTTGGTTGGTTAGCTGGTTGGTTGGTTGGTTGGTCTATTAGTTGGTCGATTGATTGAGTTAGTCGATTGGTTGCTTGGTTGATTAGCTGGTCGATTGCTTGGATGGTAGGTTGGTTGGTTTGTAAGGTGGGTGTTTAGTTGGTTGATTTGTTGACTGGTTGGTTGATTGATTGGTTGGTCGGTTGGTTGGTCGGTCGATTGGTTGGTTGGTTGGTTGATTGATTGGAAGCTTGGTTGATTGGTTGGTTGGTTGATTGCTTCGTTGTTTGGGTGGGTGGTTAATTTGTTGGATGGTTGGTTGGTCAATTGCTTGGATGGCAGGTTGGTTAGTTGGTTGGTTGGATGATTGGTTGGTTGGTTGGTTGGTTAGTTGGTTGGTTGGTTCATTGGTTCATTGGTTGATTTGTTGGTTTGTTGGTTAGTTCATTGGCTGGTTGATTGGCCGTTTGAACTGTTGGTGGGCTGGTCGATTGGTTGGTTAGTTAGTCAGTCGGTTGGTCAGTCGGTCGGTGGGTTGGGTCGTTGGTTGGCTTGTTGTTTGGTTAGTTCTTTGGTTGGTTTGTTAGTTGGTTGATTCGTTGATTGATTAGTTGGTCGGTTGGTTAGTTGGTAGTTGGTTGGTCGGTCGGTTCGTCAGTTGTATGGTTGGATGGTTAGTTGGTTGGATGGTTAGTTGGTTGGTTGGTTGGTTGGTTGGTTGGCTGGCTGGTTGGTTGGTTGGTTGGTTGGTTGGTTGGTGGATTGGTCGATTTGTTGGTTGGTTGATTAGTTGGTCGATTGTTTGTATGGTTGATTGCTTGCTTGGCTAGTTGGCTTGTTCGTTGTTTGTCTGTTGGTTGATTGTTTGGTTGGTTGGTTTGTTGGCTGGTTGGTTGGTTGATCGTTTGAATTGGCTGGTTCGTTGGTTGATTGATTGGTAGGATGAATGCTTGGCTGGTTGGTTTGTCGGTTGGATAGGTGGTTGTTTTGTTCTGTCCGTGGATGGTTGATTAGTTTGTTTCTTGGCAGTCTAGATTGGATATTTGAATGACCCTAAAATAAATTGGTTGATTGGCTGGCTGGCTGGCTGGCTGGTTGGTTAGTTGGCTGGCCTCATCGCTGTCTAGTTGGTTGTCTAGTTGGTTCGGTTGGTATAGAGTTTATTTGTTTGTTGTTAGAGTGTGTGGGTGAGTGTTTGGTTGGTTGGGTGAGAGGGTGGGCGGGTGGTTGGGTGGTTGATGTGTTGTTTGGTTTGTTGGGTGGATGGTTGGTTGGCTGGTAGATGACCAAATGAAATTTCTTTCATTACTTCCATTTTCCAATTATTTATTTGGAGTTGACCTTAATCCATGAGGGTCAATTACGGGAAAAAGTGAAAGATACGACGCCAATTGTGCGCAAATTAAAGTTATCGGTTTAAGTCTAAGGCCAAGTTGTTCAAATTAAGATTAAGCTTACCCAGGATCATTTGAAAATTCATTTTACAGTTTTAAAAAGGGGACTGTAATTAATTCCAGTTATCCTTCAATTTGACTTTGAACATTTTAAACTATAAGTAAAATTGCTTCAAAAACCTATTGAAGGAAACACTGAGAAAAAAAACACGAGGTCGCACTATTAAAAGGGGCTTTACAGGGAAAACCAGGGCTCATTTGTCAGTCAACAGTGAACTAGACAATCGCTTATAATTATCTACGAATAAACATTCTGAATGTTTATTTTATAATACCTCAAACTGAGGAGAACACAGAAATAAAGAAAAGATATAAGTTGTTGGTATTAAGAAGTAAGGAGCGAAAGAAATAGACATTTTAACATCATTATAACAAGTAGCGTATATGTGCATGTTTCCCTTGCGCAAATATGCCACTTAATGTAAAGTAATAATTGTTTTCATTTATATCGTAATTTTATTAGTATGAGCCAAGTTTTTGGCTCTCAGAAGTTGAAGTTTTTGCAGCAATACATTAGAGTTTGAAGATGTTCAAACGTCTGCGTACACACATAAATTCAAATGAGATGATATTGAAGGTTGGGTGGAGCAAGGTAAATTTATAGTGCGCCTTAATGTTAAAAAACCAAATATAATTTCCATCTTCTACAGGTATGGCTGGCTGGCTGAGGGAATCACAGTTGTCCCAATGCAAGAAAAACGGGATCAGTGCTTGGGCGTTGGCCTTAACCCGTCACTGCCAGAATATACGGACAAAAGTAAACTATACGACGCCTATTGTGTTGGTGTCAATTAAAAGTTATCGGTTTAAGTCTAAAACCAGGTTGCTGAAATTAAGATTAAGTTTATCCAGGACCATTTGGAAATTAATTTTTCAATTTTACAATGGCCGGATTGCAATTAATTCTACTTTGACTTGAAATAGTTTTAAGTAATTGCATCAAAATGGAAAATCGAAACGAAGTTGCTGTTTTTGTAAGTGTTTGCATGTACATAACGCATTCAAATTGTTGCTGTCAAGGCATCTTGTCATCTCGACAAACAACGTCCACACTAAAAATCACCTGCATTTTTACCGGTACGAGTGTAGGCTACGCGTAGTCTTGTTTATCTTTATTGTTGATCAAAGACATCTGATGTTTATTGTTTACCAAAAATATTTTAATTAGTTAAATTAAGCTGCTTGTTAAACAAGAAACAAAATTTTTAAAATCGTTTTCTGAAGCACTGCTATTTTTTCGCTTGACTTTGAGTTATTTGATATTAGGGCCTGTCCGGGAGCCCAACCCAAGACCTATCGCACCCTAAGCGAGAATCATGCCTCCAGACCAGCAGGCCATTCACACGAAAGAACCTGCAACTTTAATGACATAAATAGCGGTGAATATAAGTGATAAATGGACCATTTTAAGTTGCGTAAGCCTCGTTTTGAAAGCAAGGCTTGATGTAAAACCTTCATTATGAAACATCAATAGAGCTAGTTTTTGATGCTGGCTTACCGGTACCCGCAAGTAAAGAGTAAATAAAAAAAACAGTTAAATAAATGTCAAGCCATTAGAAAATAAACTAACAATTTCCCTGGCTCACTGAAAGGGTTTGATAACTTTGTTGCAGAGCGTTCAGCACCTGTCTCGCCAACATCATTTATAATTCATATTCAAGCAAGATTTTATTTCACAGGACATTCTGTATTTACATTGCTCTATTTTAGAAGATCACTTTTTATTCGTTCTTTCATATCTTTCAAAATTTAAAAAGAGAAAGAAAAATCATCTTTCTTCCCCACTCCCCGACCCGTACACTATAATAAAGAGTACCACAAGAAAGTACTACTCAAGAGCTTTCATTTGAATGGTCAGACAATAGGATTTCACCCAAAAACTCAAAACGTAGAACCAACTTGTACAACATAATAAAGAGTACCACAGGAAAGTACGTACTGCTCAATAGCTTTCATTTGAATGGTCACAGCTTATATAGGGTTTCAACAACATACTCAAAACAGACTCAAGACTCTTGTGCATCAGAATACAGAGTGCTACAAATAAATATTTCTCCATAACTATCATTTGAATGGTCACCCTTTAAGATTTCAACCACAGACTTAAAAGAGCCAAGTTTTAACCAAATAGAAATGATCGACATACAACCAAGTTACGAAATATCAATCCGATTCTCTTGGACCACTCAGATATCATGCATTATATAAAAGGTTAAAGAAGGTGTGCCAGGATGACAGGGGGTGACAACTCTAAGAAGGCCTGTTTCGGGAGAAAAACAAAATTCTTCCGGGAATCTGAAGATTTTGCCGGGAATCGGGAGACTCAAAAAATTTTCGGGAAACATAAGCTAATGTTGTTAAAATTTTGGGAAGTGTGAAACTTTTGCGAGAATGTCTCCGAAAAAATTCGGGAAGATATTCCAAATTTTCGGGACAACTTTCAGTTACACACAGTATTGCTCAAACAGCGTTTGTTAGAGTTGTCACCCCCCGTAGGATGGGGGTGATGGATTCTCAGCTTTCAAACATTTAAGCCATTTCTCAGGTATCTCCAATGAAAGTAAAAAAACACGGCACTACGACCACTACAGTTAAACTGGACATTGGAACCGTCTACGATTAGCACTAAACCTACAGTGCAACTTGTCTAGGTACTGTCAGCTCGAGAAAATCGTATTATAGTAACTAGAAAGCAAAATTATCTCGACACCGCCGAGTAAAAAGAGAATCAGCTTAAAGACACCCATGGGATTTGAACACATGACCTCCTATTTACTAGACAGGCGCTCTAACCAACTGAACTACGGAGCCTTGCGCTTTGTAAACTTTTATTTCTTATTTGATTTTAAGCAGGGACTTGCCCGATCCTGTTCCAAAGTTGTTCTCTTCGGAAAAATGAAAAGGTGCCGAATGATAAAGGCAAACTAAAATTTACGGACGTTGATTACGGAATGTAGGCAAATCCCTTTCAAAACGCCGGGGTAATTTGATGCCCCTCATTCCTGGACTTTCCGGACGCAAGGCATATTAAACAATGGATGTGAACATGAAAAAAAATGCACGAGAATCACTACTACAACAAAATTTTAAAGAATTTCACTTCAATTTTCTTTAATTTTGCTGAAACTGATAACTTAGGATACGAGTCGAAATGTGGATAATTGCTTCGTTTTCGATCAACACAAGAAAGACCAAGAAACTATATCGAGTCGGTTTCGAAGTGTTAATTGCGTTCGACGAAGGAGGACGCATACTATTTCAGTCCCTTTTCCCGCGGGTATCAATCGCGATGCCACATGATTTCAGGGTTTGGACGCCATCTTGGACTGGCTGGCTGCCACAAATGGCCTCGATCTCATGTCGGCCGCCGGGAACTGGTATTTACAAGTGCAGTGAAAATACTTTCGACGACGATCACGTTTTTCTGTTTTTGTTATAATTCGTGCTGTCCTTCGTGTTTTCTTCTGCCTTTACTGTTTTTCGCAGTTTTCCCCAAGGTAAGTGAAGTTTTGTAGATTTATTCGAACTTCCCCTTGAAAATATGACTGAAGCTACTTATCGCGTTCGAAGAACGCAATACTAATTTCGTGTTGGTTGTCCTGTGGTTTATGTGCAGTAAAATTTGAGATTTTTTGGTAGACGGTCTTCCAAATGGCCGCCCCTATTGGTTTTTTTCAGGGGCTCATTTCCGCCGGAAATTCCTTCGAACGCGCCCGGGTCTCCATAATCTGTGATTACTGCTAGTTGTATCAGAAAACTGTGCAGTGGTGTGTTTTCTAGGAAACACACTGCGATTCGCCCCGACTACGATAGCGAGTTGTGATGTGTCAATTCAGCTGCTTTTCTTTGGAGATTCAACTTCTCTCTGCGCTCAGACTTGTGGGACTCGACCAATATAAAACTCCAGGAGTCTCGTATGTAGCTCTTAGCAGGAATAAAACATTATCATCAGATGTTATTGAGCCAATGACCTATGAGCGGTTAACAAGTTTAAAATCGTCAAATACTTTGCGGTATCGACTGACTGAGAAAGACAGACTAGACCGAATGGCATTAGCACAATAGATTTCATAACACTGAACACCATCATTAGTTCTGTTATAATCCAACCAAAGTGTTTAGACATGGTTTTACAGCCAGGGGAATGTATGTGCTTCCCCCCGATTAATAATTACCATAAGACTTGCAATAATATAATTTGTCAATTACGTATAAGTAGGACAAACATGTGTTTAAGGTAATTTACTCTTAGTTTAATTTTCCCTTACTTCAAGTTTTTTTGCTCTTATCTTCTTCTTTTCTCAGGTTATCTACCCATGCCTTACATGTAGGTAAGGTAAGTCCTTGACTTTTGCGAATTGTTATTGCCCATGCAAGTGCAAGAGGAAGCTGCTGTCTTTCATGGAAGCCAACTGATAATTGAGCTGAGGCAGTGACTGGGCATATGGGTACACAAGATGGAAGTCTTTGTAGACGTCAAATTTTACAATAACTGCTATTGCCAAATCAGGTTATTTACTTTTGCTTTTAAACAAAAACTAATGAATATTTGAATAATTTTTTTTCAACAGAAGATTTTGTTGTCCATTTTTATGTGTTTGTTCATTAATTTCATAGGTTGAAAAGCGATTTTATGTAAACAAAACAAGACTTGGATTTTATACTTCTTAACTGAAAATATCCAGAGAATATGACAATATATTAACTGCCACTCCTTGACCAGCCTCCCCCCCCCCCCCCCCCCCCCCTTCCCCACCACCACCGCCTATTGGCCCTCACCTCCACCTCTCACTTCCTCACCCCCTTGTACCATCACCCCACCCTGTCGAACGCACTCCCCTAATTTCCAATTACTACTAGTTATAAATATTGAGAAAAAGCTCTCGTGGACAACAACTTTGGAGTTTGTTTTTGTCGCTTCAACCTTGAGAAAAGTCTTTATTTTTATTTTTGTTCAGTTGTATGGTACTTTTCCTATTGACATTTTCGCCAACTCGCCAGCGAGGACAGTTTCCGGCCTCGGTGCGAGAATTTAAGTACTGCGTCAGTTTTCCTTTTGGAATAAAACTTATGAATATTTGAATAAAATATTGCTAAGAAGAATTTGTAGTTTATTTCACGGTTTTTGTCCGTTCATTCAAAATGTAAACAAAACCAGATTCGTGTCGCCAGAATCAATTTCATTATAAATTTCCTATAAGTAACGTAATTATATTTTTTGTGTCTGTGATGTGCCTTTTAAGCTGGATTTCCAGTGTCGCGTAATTTTTACAGGCGTTTTACGTGCGTAAATAAAATAAGAGACGATAAACAGCTTGTAAAAACGCAAAAAGTTCAATCGTGCTCATTTTTTAACTATTACGCAAGCTGTTCATACAGCCTCGGTAAATATATTTACGCACGCAAAACGCGTGTAAAAATTACGTGACACTGAAAACTCCAGCTTTGGTCATTGCTTCCAACTGAGCTTGTAATAAATGCCGTGGAACATACCCTTGGGGCAGCACATACATATATCGCTTGTTTTACGGAAAGTCACCCCCCGAAAAAGCAGCTTTGAGTACTTGGCAGGTGAAATGAGCTATAGATTATCTTTGCTGATGTCATTGTTTACATATACATTTTCTTTCATTAGCATACCAATTTACGGGGAGAAGGCATCGTGCTTAATTAATACGAATTGACTTCAAAAGTTAAAAGACCTTGTTAAACTTAGTACTCTTTGCAATTGTTTGCCCTTTTCATGTAATGTTTAAATAACAATGCATGTAAGATGTATGCAATGCTCTATTGTTCCGCGGCATTTCGCTTTCCCCACATAAGATCGTTTAGTTTTTTTTTACTGAGAATGCATCAACCTATGGACAACATGTTTTTTAAATAAAATGTACTGGAACTTTATTTTAAAGTGATCTTTCTTTTGTGCTACAATCATCATCCAATCACAATTAACACCTTTCTGCATTCCCTGCCGTTAGGTTGCCTACTTCTCTCGATCCAAAGCAAAAACGTGCTTATCAAGCACGTGTACACAACGCAGTATGGGATCTGGCAACACTTGATAACACAGATTAATTTATTCGCATGGAAATGGTTGGAAATCGGTTATTATTTTTTCTTTAAAATAAGTATTCTAGTATATTTAACTAATATATATAGATAGGCTGAGCCTAACAGCGTCGCTCTTTGAACAGAAAGCCGATGATAAACTTAAGGTGGCTCAAAACAGTAATATTTCCGTGAGAAGACTGGGAGCTAGCGCGCACTTCAGCGTGAGGTCGCGCGAGATTTAAAGTTTGAGAAAATCAAAACAAACATGGCGGCGCAAGGCCTTCTTCGTAAAAGTTTGTTTCAGCCGAGTTTAGTGAGTTTTCTACGTTATCAGTTATTTTTTACTCCGACAACATCCGTTCGTCTGGCAATTTCGAAAGAAAAACATGTTTTTAAACCGCTGTGCTGGAAATTAAACGAAGAAATATGTGATGTTCATGTTGCGATCGATCGCGCCGGCCAATCTAGAAGACAGCAGGGGAAAAAAATATCTTCTGGTTTTCTTCGTTCTTTTTATCTGGCCAGTCTTACCGTTGGTTATTTATGTTACTCTTCTTCTACCGCTTATGCTGGTAACGACGACAGCGAAAAGGAAAACTCTGCTGATCACACACTTGAGCGCTGCAAAGGGCGCTTTGTGTCGAAAGGTCATCTGAGCGCCGTCAAAAAACTGGCGGAATCTAAAGATAATTTAAAAAGACCCATGGGAAACGAACACAACGGAGAGGACAAGGATTATGAACCAGTTGAAAAAAGAATGACTAGATCAAGACAGGTGAGTTTTTTTATCAAGGAAAATTGTTGCAAATTACCTCGCATTTTTATATACAATACGACGCCGTTGAATACTCGAACAACAATTACTTTTTTTAGCAAACTGAAGAAGAAAAATTAGGAACAAGACTCATAAACCTGGATGTGTTGAGAAATGAACTTAAGTCTTGCTCGCACTGCCACGCAGGTAAGTCAAACTTAGAAAATCTTTTAAAGATTTTTTCACAATTAATTTCACTTAAAAACTAATAATAATAATAATAAATGTCAGAGAACTGGAGAGAATCGCATAATAATAAAATAATAATTTAATTTACAATAAAAACAAAAACAAACAAAAAAGTCAACAGTCGTAACATTTTAAAATTAATGTGGTATCTTTATTTAATTTTATAAGTTATAATTTTAATCTGTGAAAATACTTGACTACATTTTTTTATTATTATTCTGCAGTTTCACAATATTTATTTCACATTTTCATTTTACAACAGGGTACGCACCATGGCACGGTTGTTCAAGGCCATGATCATGCTATCTAGGATAAAAGTGTAAAAACTTTACCAACTCTAATTAAACATTCTATTAAGCCCCTTTCTAATACCCCCCCCCCCCCCCCCCCCCCCCGACCCCCTTGTAAAATCGAAAACTAATTAGTCTCCAGGGGGCCTTAATAGAAGAAATATGGTATATTCTTTACAATGTTGTGACAACATGTCTTAGAGTCAGAACAATGCAACATCAAAGCTGTCTTAAAATGTTGTGTTTGAATTTTATCCTTGGTCCAAATTTCATTTTCCTTTATTTACCACTCATTACCACACCCAAAAACAAAGGAAAATAAATTTTCAGCCAAGGATAAAATTAAACCATAACAATGACAAAAAAGGAAATATTTTCAAGTAATGTTCAGACTACAGCTCTGACAAACAAATTATTTCTCCTTCAATAATAATGTTACCCACCCCTAGTCAAAATCAGTTGGTTACACAAACATCAATCATGTGATTTTCAGGCCCCCTGTCAATAGCGAACACTGTTGGTGAAGGAAGGAGTGGATTTAGTACTTTACTCACTGTAAAGTGCACTCATTGCGGAAATCTCAACAAAGTAAATACATCTGGTCAACACAGAGCTGGAAGCCGAGGGCCCTTAGCCAGTGATGTAAATACCAGAGCAGTTCTTGGATCCCTTCATATTGGAATTGGAGAAACACAATTGAACAATCTGCTCACTACATTAAATGTTCCTCCAATAAGTAATGTACTTTTCAAAAGACGGGAAAGGGAAATCGGGAAGGCTGTGGAAAACATTGCAAAGAAGAGTTGTAATCACATTTTGGAAAAGGAAAAGAAAAATGAAGAAAAAAAATATCCAAATCAGGGAGAAAAGGATGATCTAGTTGGAATAGCAGTTTCGTACGACATGGGGTGGCAGAAAAGGGGCAAGGGTCACAACTCTCTTACAGGTCATGGTACAGCAATGGGGTTTGTCACAGGCAAAGTTCTATCCTATGCAACCAGATGCAAGTCCTGCAGGGTTTGTGACTCAAGTAAAAGGTCAGGAAAAGTAGCTAAGAATCATGACTGCAGAAAGAATCATGTAGGTTCTTCTAAGTCAATGGAGAGAGATGTAGCTTGCGAACTTTGGAGGAGTGCTCCTGAAGCAGGTGTTAAATTTTCTACTTATGTTGGAGATGATGACAGTACAACTCTGGCAGATATACATTCTAAAGTGCCATTTGATGTCCAAAAGTGGTCCGATACTGTTCATACTAAAAGATCTCTAACAAGTCGTTTATACAATCTCAAGGATCGCATCCAAGCATCAAAACTTTATCCAAACTGTTCTGCATTGAGTCAAAAAGTGATTAGCTATTTCACAAAATGTTTCAGCTACGCTATATCTCAAAATGCAGGAAATCCAGATGCTTTAAAAGCAAGTCTTAACTGCATTGTGCCGCATGCATTTGGCAATCATGCATTGTGTGACATGACCTGGTGTGGCTACAAAAAAAGTCCATTAACATACAAGCACACTGACCTTCCAAATGGCAAGGATTTGCATGGTGAGCCCTTGAGGAATACCTTAAATAATCTCTTTTTAGAATATGCTACTGATATTGTCATTAATAAGCTCTCCCCCTGTGCGAACTCTCAAAGGAATGAAAGCATAAATAGCACAATTGCAACAAAAAACCCCAAAACCAGGTACTATGGTGGCAGTGAGAGTAGCGACTTTAGAATTGCATGTGGAATAGCCCAAAAAAATGTTGGCTACAGCTATGTTAGCAGAGTTTTGGAGGCACTTGATATCGAGCCTGGGTATTTCTGTGAGTCGAATGGAGATCTCTTGGACAAAAAATTGTTGAATGACGGGAATAGGAAGTCAACAAAAAGTTTCAAATACAGACGGAACCAGTTACACAGTCAGAAAACTTCACAAATCCTTCGAAAAGAAGCTAAAGAAGGAAAAACATATCAAACATCAGTTGGTTTGAATTTAGATACCCGTGTAAGCCAGCCTTCACCAACATCATACCCTGAGATTGAACATTTCTTAGAAAATATTTCATCAAATGAATTGCAAGAGTATGAAAAACTGGTACCGCCTTATACTGTGAAACCCAATTCAGAAACACTAACCTACGACCCTACTAAAACTTATTCTTTCATTATTTTTGACACCGAAACTACCTGCACTGGAAAACACGCGGAGATCTGTCACTTATCTGCAATCAATGAAACCAACCTTGCAATTTTCTCAAAGTACATTTTACCGACAAGCAATGTCAGTTCCAGAGCCACACGAGTCAACAAACTTTCTGTTAAAAATATCAATGGAAATAGACAATTATTGAAAGAAAACCAACCAGTTGAAACGGTGTCCCTTGGTGAAGCGCTACAGGAGTTTCTGGCCTTCCTTGTACGTTCCTGTAGTTCACATCAGAAAGAATCTTATACAGTTTTATTAGGCCATAATTCATCCACATTTGACACTCCAATTCTTCTTCGGAAAAGCGACGCAAACTTTCACCGCAGACTAAAAGATCTAAATGTTTATTTTGCTGACAGTCACATTCTTGTCAAAGATCTGTTGAAAGGAAAACATCCCGCTCTTCAACTTCCATCAGGACAACTTTGCAAGTCAAATCAATCCTCTCTGTACTCGCACCTTTTCAACGAAAATTTCGAAGCCCACGATGCACTGGAAGATGTTGTAGCACTACACAAAATTATCTTTAAATCTCCTCTTCAGTTAAGCAAAGAAAAAATTGTAAATTGTTCTGCAGCGATTAGTATTTCACAAGCAGTTGACAACCTTTCATACTTGGATCGGCGTCACGAACGACTTCAGACATTTGATGGCAAGCTTTTCAGCCCCACCGAAAGCAATGGAATTATATCCCAGTCGATGGCACAGAAAATTGCTGGAAGTGGACTATCATATTCAGATCTGAGAGAATTGTACATGAAGTTTGGCTCAAAGGGATTGTTGGCAGTCCTGAGCATGCCTTCCAGTAGCAGTCAGTGTAGATCGAAGCAGCCTCGCGTAACTCGAGCCAAGCGGATTCTTACTGCCATCTTGAATCACTTTCAAGAAACAATACCTCGAGAAGAATAACCTCTTCGGTTCTATATACTGGTAAGTTGTAGCCGTTTCTTTTAGCCAGAAATGTAAGTTTAAGCAGGATAATTTTCAAACGGTCATGTCGAAGAAACTCGAAGTCAACACGCGTCGCGTGGAATCACAGGCTTTACTGATCAGCGGACCGCTTTCACGCATGCGCAAGGTGCGATCTTGTACGGTCGAGATTTTTATTTGCGCGTGGAACGCGCGTGAAACTTTTTGCTGTCCACGAAGCGAATAGCTCAAACTGACCCGGTGACCCTACTTTTTTAATGCAGATAATTGTTTAACATTAAACGCGGAATGCATGTGCAGAATACTAAAAAAAATTGTGGAGTAAAATTTCTCCAACTTGAAATTTTCTATTTTTTTTTAATTTAAGCAAAATCTACTCCACAGAATTTTTTATAAATTCTCCTGGTTTATCTTTTGGGTGTAATAAATAGATTTATTTAATAAAAATATGGGGTCACCGGCTTAGTTTTTGAGATAGACGCAATTGATGGTAAAAAGTGGGTCCAGTTTGTTGCTATGCAACGTGATAGTGCCACCTTAAATTATTGTGCAAACACAATGAAAGGTACAGTGGAGAGTTACTTTAAATAACTAGCAAAGCCATTTAAGACAATGCAGTTCCAGGCCTGAGAAATCGCACTCTTCTTTTATAAGTCTCAAAAAATAGAAAACTGTATTGAGCCACCTTAACTGAGGTGAAAGGTCGGAAGCACAAGAATAAAATTGACGACCGGGCCATTTTTTAATTTCAGCAATTCTCAAAAACAGACTTACGCGACCGTTTGCACAGTACATTTAGACCGTACAAAAGTGCACAAAAACAACTTTTTCTTCGTCTAGAATAACTAGTACGACTAATTTCCAAATGAAAAAACACCTGTTGCTTATAAAAAATTGTCCGAGAAACTGATTTGGAAATCAAAATTGTAAAAAATAACACAAACATATCTGCATAAGACCACGCGAGTGAAGTTTAGAACTATAAAATCCAAGTCTTGTTTTGTTTACATAAAATCGCTTTTCAACCTATGTGATGAATGAACAAACACATAAAAATGGACAACACAATCTTCTTTCGAAAAATTTTATTCAAATCTCCTTAAGTTTATGTTTAAAAGCAAAACGCGAACCATTTATAGCTCATCGAGGCCGAGATGTCTCCGATGAAACAAATTAAAACAACTGAATTTAATTGAGCACGTTTTATAAACAATTCTCCAAAACTAGCGAGAACACAAAGAAAAAGTCAATCACAGATTGATATCAACATAAATTCCCATCTAAAAATGTCTTTTGTTTTACCTTTAAGTCCCTCCACTGCTTGGAAATTCTTTAAATCTCCGCTTCTTCAGTTCTGAAACCCGAAGTGACAAACATCTCCCGGCATTGCTCCCATCCTCGAAGCAAGATTTTATCCCTGAAAGCTCCTCTTTTTCCACTATAGCGGCTTCTGAGTATCCCTTAATTAGTATCCCTGTCTTGAGTAGCAAACCGCGAAAAAATGCAGGAGAATAACGACTTTAATTTAAACGGTTTTCTCATCAAAAGTGTCCCAGGTGACGTGAAATTGCAAAGATCCCGGATGTTGTGTGGCGTCATTCGCGCATATTTTGCGACGGTATACGCGCCCGCGAGTTAGCCCGGCGCGTACGCCGGGCACACGACGCGCCCGCGAAACATTCCGCTAGCCATGACCATGAAAAATGACGGGCATGGGTTCTATGGTTCTCTGGTTCTATGAGTTTGGGGCTTCGTGCGGGCCTTCAGCCCGCAGAGCTCCGCTATTATAGCGCGAAAGCGTTATAAATCGAATCGCACTATTTTTTGCTCCAAATCGCATCTTTTTCTCAGCAGTGCGATTTATTCCCGAATCGCACTATTTTTTGCTCCAAATCGCATCTTTTCCTCAGCAGTGCGATTTATTCCCGAATCGCACTATTTTTTGCTCTATTGAATTTCTGAGCCATATTCATAATATTAGTTCTACATTGGGGGATAACAAAGGAACTGGCATTTCTTGCGTTGTAACCAGAACACAAAAAGAATGATTGAATTAACTGTACATCCAAAAATTAAGGACAATTAAGCAGCGTGCAGTTAACACCGGCATGCTCCCCAAAGGGGCCTATTTTTTGTTCTTATATTACTACTAAGCTGCATGTACAGCTCAGTAATGATATTGTCAGTATTGATATTGCGTTTGCTGACGTGTTTAATTGCTAATATTGATATAGTTCTTAAATTTGTAAGCTTGTTCAGTTTCTCCGAAATTATCTGAAAAAGGAAGTCGAACTGAAACAAGGAGAAACCTTGTCGTCATTAGACCACATCTGACAAACTATATAATATAAAACTAAATAAAGGAAAGACGGAATAAAACAACATGAAGAAGAATTATACTCCTGGTTATTTAAAGCATATATTAAAATTCGAGAAAGATCGCCCATATATGCTATTCACAATTCGGTTAATGTGCGTATTGAATTCACTGCTGGTCAAGGCCTGACAATCTTCTTCAAATTTTTCCCCGCCTAATGATCACTGTGTGATTAGAACAAAAAATATCTTAACGAATTAAAATTTGTTGACAATGCACGCTACCGGGAAGTACTCTAGAAATGGACAGATTGAGGTCAGTGTTCGTGTGAGTCAGATTCAAAAGATTTTATCACCGGTACAGCTTCTAAGAACACTAGTTTTGTGAGTTGACGGGCATTGGTCATCCGTAACGGCGGTTGAATATGCCGATCAACAAAGGTCGCGGCGTCCCCTGACATGCATGCAAATTTTCGTCATTCTCGACTGCTGAAATGATGCATTTCTGGTGCCACTTAACTAAAATGTGTGGATAATTCGGTCATTATTATTACATTGTAGTATAAAGCCTGGTTCGCGCTAGTGACATCACGACATAACGGCGAGGTCACGCAAGTGCAAAACACAGCTTGTATCGATGATTCATTTCACCAGCGTGAACAATACAATATTAAACGACATATATATACTACTGATACTAATAATGTAAACATGGCGACATAAGGAAACAACTGATCTTTTCTTTATGTCGTTATGTCCATGTTCTCATGTCGTTATGAGTGTGAACCAGGCTTAATTAGTACATAGCAGGTCGTGGAAAGTGGTAGGAAGAGGGGCTGATAGGTCCTGATATTCTATACCATTGTAGACCGG
The DNA here is from genome assembly GCA_024195265.1 of Dendrophyllia cribrosa. NCBI lineage: Eukaryota > Metazoa > Cnidaria > Anthozoa > Scleractinia > Dendrophylliidae > Dendrophyllia > Dendrophyllia cribrosa. Next base: position 37,272,636 of record JAJLRJ010000005.1, on the reverse strand, counting down.
ATGAGCATTCTACGCCCAATTTTCCTTGACCTCCAATTTTCCTTGACCTTCCTTGTTGCTATTCATGACAGCTAATGTTACAACTTCCGCGCAGCTGAACGTCGCTATAATGTGTTTAGATTCCAGCACACTCTCATAGCTTAGTACGATTTTCGGACAGTGGACCTGACCCTATCGCACAAACACAAAGTTGAATTGAACGCGGAATTTTATTTGAAGTAATCATTGCAGCTAGGAACGCAAGGAACCGACCCAAAACTTGAGTTTTCTTGTTATCAACGAAGCTATCAGTGTCTATAGCTCTGTGAAATTTATTTACCTTGAGTAGGAAATTTGCGTCTCGATGTTTCACATCACGATCGCTTTTATATGCCTCTTTACGGGGACCTTATCTGACGCTTTTGGCAATGGAACAAAACTAAAAGGTAAATCTAACATAAAAGTAAATTACTTAAAGAGTTTAAAGTTAATTCGTGATTACTTCGGTTCTAGCTCTGAAACGTGCATGTATTTGTTCTGCTAGACCGAAAAAAATAAACCGAACCGTTCAGTTGCTTTTCGTTAATTATCAGAAATGTGTTTAAGATCGGAATTGCGAAAAATTCCTGATGACATTGAGCCCACTGAATAGAAATATGAAACATTCACCGTGGTATGTTGAATATAGAAGTAGAAACTAAAAGGAATCTCTGCTAGCAACAAGTTTCAATCACGGAGCATGATTTGATGTTTTGTAGAGAACGTCTACGGTGAAAAGAATCAAGATAGGATTTTGCACGCGCCACCATTGTACTGCTCAGTACATAAAACAGATAAGCGTTTTTGTTTAGCGATAATCTTCGAGTGGGTCGTTTAATTAAACTCCTTGTTTAACTTATTGTTCTTCGCCTTCGGCGATGAATAAGTTATGTCGGATAGGGTTTTCCATGTATTTGTAAGCTATTTGTCGTCAAAACTACATTTCAAATAGAGTATTTGAACATTATTTTGACAACACGACTGCCGAAGTGTTACTCTAAATTGTTTTAAATAGACTATTTGAACACTGTTTGGAAAAGAATCATAAAATGTTGTCGATTTATAATGTCGTTTTAACAAGTAAAAAATAAAAATACGTTTTAAATATGATGTTTAAATACTATTTGAATTGGACATTCATTACTACGCTTTTAAACAGCTCATAAATAATCTATTTAAAATATGTTTGAAGTTGAGTTCATAAGTCAGAGCTATTTGAATGGCGATTTTAAAATACTAAAACCAGGAGCTGTTTCCAAACAGACTTTAAACAGACTATTTTCTTAGTATTTTGAGAGAAAAGCACTTTGTTACAGGTATGTACACAAAATGTATTTAAAGTTCACCTCCCCCTCCATAAGTCAGTAAAACGGTTTTAAACGTATTTGTGACAAACTCACAGAAAAAAATCCGAAGAGCTATATCGGTTTTCTTTGTAATTGCAGCAGCAATAAAAATTAACGTTTTATAGACTTTAAAAGACACATACCCGTAGCCCCCCTCCCCCCCTCCCCCCCCCCCCCCCCCCCCCCCCCCCCCCCCCTGGGGGCTGGCTCCTGGCTCTGAGGGGCGCTATTTAACGGCGTATGACCCCGCCGTTCGACTGGAAGCCTGTCCGCAGGCTACCCCACCCTCCCCTTCCCCCCCCCCCCCCCCCCCCCAACCGATTCGATCCTTTACTACAGGATCCGGTACTTCTATAATTCCTTATGGTGGTCTTTTCAAATACATTTCCTTGTTTATCATCATGACAGTATACATGGAAGCCGAAGTTAATAGGCCATTTCCGAGTTGCTTTTATCCTCTCTATCAAAGCGAGGCTAGGTGCGAAACCTTTCATATGAAAATGAGTTTTCATTCACATTCAAATACGTTTTATTTGCATGTGAATGAAAACTCATTTTCATATGAAAGGTTTCGCACCTAGCCTCGCTTTGATAGAGAGGCTAAAGGCAACTCGGAAATGGCCTATTACCAACCTCACACGTGTAGCCGAACGCCGACTTGCGGACTGGGAAAAAGGCGATATCGAATGGCGCGTCAAAATACATTTTATTTTACATTTATCCCGACATATTCATTTTCTGAAAAAGTATTAACGCAGTAGCTCGCTGTCAAATCAAACCATGGTATAATTCCTCGATTAACACTGCATTCAGTAATGATATCGATGTGTCCGAACGCGTTGTAGATGGAAGCATAAATGTTAAGACGATCGATACGGCAATGTTATTATTATTGCTATAATTCTGCGAAATGCAAATACCTGAGTGACCTCAGCGTATGTTGTATTCTATTCTGCTCTATAAAGCTTATTTATTTTGTAAACAGACAATTTATGGAGGGTTCCGCAAAGGAAACATTAAGTTATACACGAATGATGATTACAGTTAAGTCTCTTCTTAAGAATTAAAAGCGATACCTTATATCTGTTTTATGAGCGCCCTCTTATCATGGAATCCTGCACTTTCTGATGGGTCATTATAACCACTCTTTATCAGTTGATGCTACAATCATGGTATCAAACGAATGCCCAATGATTGGTGAACACGTTGTTATCATTTTTGTGACACAATATGTTACTATAGCAACAGTATAACGTGCTGAAAACACCCTTTATTTTAGCTTTAAGTGTTAATTACTCAAAAATGACTCGGCGAACCCCATTTTTTATTGTCGAATTTTGATCAGTAGGATAAGATGCAACTTTTGCAAAAGTTTTAAAACATTATGTAGGTGGGGTTCAGAACCACCTTAAATTTTCAAAAATTTAAGGTTGAATGGATCGGTAGTAGAGTAGTAGTATCAAAATAGACAGGCTAAACACGACTACCACTCTTCGCAGAAAAGTATTTAAAAAGCCTAAAGTATAAAGCTTTCCTAGTAAGACTTCAGAGAGAATTGGGCACAGTTATGAATTTGTTCTCTTCGATACACCGAATGCAAATATGGCTGCCGATTTATTATTCTTTTATGTGTATGTAAATTACCCTGACTAGACTCGTTAGCATGTGTAAAGTTCAAAAGAATGTTTACTCTAAAATGAGGCTAGTCAGGGTAATTTACATACACATAAAAGAATAATAAATCGGCCGCCATATTTGCATTCGGTGTATGATATTGACCTTTTGATCTCATCGGATTATAGTGTTTCCCGCCACACGGTAATAGGCATCTTAGATCCGAGTCTCAAAAAACCAGTCTATAATTCCACTGCAATGAAATCATGAATTTTTGCAATAATTATTTTTTAGCTCCTTAGTAAGTTCTGTAGTTGAGTAGTGTGTCTCAGTAGGGCTAAGATAAACCCCCGTTGTTTTGTAATAGCGTTTGATTTGGTATACAACAGATAATCGGCAGCATGGTTGCTGTTTTGTAAATCCAGTCGGACAAATTCCAAGAAACGTCTTGCTTTCTTGCCCCAGACTTTAGACACAGCTTTTGCTCTTCTTTAAGTCTCGGTATATGCAAAAAATGTCGCAACGAATCGCTCAAAGCTTTCTCAAAATCAAGATCTGAAAATTGCATACGACGAGTCGCCATGTTTGTTTATTTTCCACCTAGCTCGGTTTTCTTTGTTCTTTTCAGGGGAATATATCACATAAACCCGTTCATTACAGTGTCTGAAAAGCTGGGTGCGGCTTTGATTGTAACAGGGGAGAGGCGGGGCTGAAAACAATAGCTGATAACAAAAGCAAAACAGAGGATTATATATTCCCCTCAACATATTCCCCTCGACATATTCCCGTCGACTTATTCCCCTCATAATAGAATAACACAAACGGGAAGACAAAATAGGGCGTAACAAGGAAAACGCTCTAGCATCGGTCAATATTTTTTGTTTACAAAAAAGACAACTTCATCAATCATATTCCTATGTAATTAACTTGCCGGTCGCGACCAAAAAGCGAAATGTTAATAACATTATTCGATGGTATCGTACCTTGATTCAGGTTTCGGGTCTTCAAGAATGTATGACGCCTCGTTTTACGCTTGAACCTGAATATGTTTCTGCCGCTTTCCCTTGGAGAACACACCGCAACCACTCCATTGAGCTTCGAAAGATGAAGGCGGGCAGTTGGGTCATGGCGAGACCATGAGTACTGTTCATACATTTTCTTCTCTCTTTCTCCTTCTACTCATAACGCAGCAACGTGCTCAATGCAAATTTGGCAAAAGCAAAACATGTTTACCGTCTCGCTTCGTAATGTGCCGTGATCCCAATGCGGCCTTGCGGAATCATGCTTTTTTGCATTTGAATTGAACGGAATGTTACTCTCCGAAAAATTAATAGTTTCTTTGTTTTAGAAAACCTCACAAGGTGGAAAATAAGCATGTTATTGACCAGTCCCTCGGGGATATGTGATATATTTCCCTCGTGGCGTTCCCTCGGGCTACGCCCTCGGGTACGCCACGAGGGGAATATATCACATATCCCCTCGCTCCTGGTCAATAACCCTTACTTATCAGTTGCCAGCAAATGGAATAATTATGCAAATTTAGGGCGCCGGGCATTTGAATTGTCAACATGTCGTTAATCACGGCATACCTGTCAACACCAAGTGATCTGACCAATCAGCTCATGATACCAAACTGCTGAACAGAATGAATTAGTAGAGTGCAAAATAATAGCCCCAGACACTGCATGAAAAGCAGCCGCCAGCAGAACGAGTGATAAAATTTAACTTGCTGCCAAAACGTTTTCTTTGTCCGCTATTTTGTTTGTTGTGCTTAGCGGTCGCTCAAAAGATAGCCCACTGACTATCCCGCTTAGGTGAGTTGCATGTAAAGGCAGGTTATGTTTTAACCCTCCGAGCCGGGTAGCCCGGAAACCCGGAGCACCCTGTCTCCAAGTAAACAGGGCCTTATTCGATTCTTTCGGGTAACGAAGGAATAATTGATGAGCTTTGGAAGTACTGACATTACCCTTTAAAAGCAAGTAGCATAGAAACTGTTGGTATAGTTTGAGGCAAAACTACTTCGAGTGACCTCGTGTCAGTGTTGTGTGCCAGGTTAAAAATAACCGACAATATTGTTTATTGTTGTGCATTCTGGGCTGATTCACAAGGGTAACGGTAAGTTCGATTGACTGATTCCGGAGTAGGAATATCCAGAATGGTCACAAAATATCACATTCTTTGAGATTTGGAAGCCAATAGAACACTAAACTTCTGCTATTGTCGTATCATAAACATGTTTTAACAGATTTGCAAAGCAAGTGTGCCTGAACAACCAATTCTCAGAGACTATTCTGTTTACACTTATTCTGGAAAATGGTGAATTGTACGTGCCCTAAATTATTGCATTAAAATTAAGATACTGTATTTTTATTTGATTATGCAAATGTTCCTTACTTCTTACCACGTATAATATCTGAATGATACATGTGGATAATCGGGAGTGTAGCTTGTTTGCAACTAAACATGAATGTGATGCTGAGTATGTGCTGTTTTTTTTTTTAATATTTGGATTTCATCTGGGAGGTGCACAGTAACTTTCATTTCCACAAAAAAATACATGACAAAGATGTATTATCATTTTAATACTTGACTGCTTAAAATTTGGACACAAAGCATATTTATCAAGGTGCCAAAAAACATCTTCAAGCATTCCAAAATAATATTTTATACTTAAATTTTGACCCTTTTAGGGGTCAGCAAATTACATGCATACAGTTGTCATCTGTTTTACTGAATTTTTTTTATATGTAGAAGAATAAGTAAATTCGAATTGTATATTTATATATTATTTTAGGGTTTGAACCATGTTTTCAAATTATTTGTAAGGAATTTCGAAACTATTTCAAGTATATTTTTTATTGTATTTTGACAGACATAATTATGAATAAACCATTTATTGCAAATGCGACTCCATGTTGTTTTTAAAATATTTTAAAATCTATATTGAGTGTATTTTCAGGTAGTTTGAAAGGCTCTAAAATCCGATTTAAATACAATTTTTAATATATTTTAAAACACCCATTTTCTCCATTCACGAAATATAGAGGTGTTTCAAAATATATTACAATAGTGTTTTAAACAGGTCTAAACATCGTTAAAATAAGTCAAAACTATATTTCAAACATGATTTTTAAACGTATTTTGAATACAAATACATTCAAAATAGCTTTCCAAACAGTTTGCAAATAGTTTGAGAATTTATAACGCGTGTTTTTTAAAAATTTGTAAACTGTTTTGATTCAAATTTTCCACTCTTTCAAAATACGTTACAATAGCGTTTTAAACAGGTTTAAACATCGTTAAAATAAGTCAAAAACTACTTAAAAACTATATTTTAAGCACGCATTTTAAACGTATTTTGAATACAAATACATTAAAAATAGCTTTTCAAACAGTTTGCAAATAGTTTGAGAATTTATAACGTTTTTTGTAATACATTTGTAAACTGTTTTGATGCTAATTTTCCACTTTTTTGAAGGTGGTAAAACCTGTTTGAAATATATTTTAAAACGTTTCTGTGGATCTGAATTGATCCAAACTACACTTTAAAAAGTTTTTTAAAAAACATTTCAATATCGTTTTAAACAGGTTTAAGCATCAAAAAAATAAGTCAAAAACTACTTTAAAAACATGATTCAAATACATATTTTTAATATATTTTTAAAAAATAGATTAAAAATAGCTTTTAAAAATACATTAAAAACAGTTTTAAAATACTACTACTACTACTACAATCTTTATTTCATCACGGTGTCACATTCACTATAAGTGGTCTTCCAGTGAGCCGTAAAAAATTAAGAAGACTTTTACAAAAATTACATAAATATTTAAAACTATAATAATTGGTGATCCTAAAATACAGTAATGAAAGCAGTACAACGAACTAATTAACAACATTACTTAATATTATATTACATGAGCCCCTAAAATTTGCATAGTAAAAAGTTATATAATTTAACTACAAGTTATATAAATTACTTAAACTTTACTTAATTTCACCTAGAGTATTTTCAAGGAATGATTTAAAAAGAGTTAGGCTTCCCTGTTCTCTTGCCTCTAAAGAGATTTTATTCCAGAGGACCGATCCTCGGCAGTGAAGGCTATGTTTACCTGTCTCTAACTTAGGTTTAGGGATATACAAGTTACTTGATGAGTTTCGTAATTAGTTATGAGAGTGGACGTCGGAAATACTCTGAAAGATATTTCGTAAACACGGCGGGGAGATATTATTAGTTATTTTATACATCAGAATAGCGAGTTTTCTCATCCTCCTATCTACCAGTACTTCCCAACCCAGATCATCCAATAGATCCTTAGATCTTATGTCATAATTTGAGAGAGTCACGATTCTAGCAGCCCTATTCTGAAGTTGCTGGAGTTTTTCGGTTAATCCTATCCCTATATAACCTCATACACAACTAGAATAATCAAAATAGGGCAAGACAAGTGCATTGTACATGATTTGCCTAGTTTCAAATGGAATAGTTGGGTTTAAACGCGTTAGGACCGATAAGCCTGCTGATACCTTCTTTGAAATTTCTTCAATTTTCCTCAACTGAGACTCCAAGGGACTTATAAACGGTCACCCTTTCAATGGGTGTGTTATTAACCTTAACTAAAAAATTATTAGAAACCAAATCAAGTTTGGGGCGACTCCCAATCAACATGTATTTCGTTTGTTTTTTGTTTTTTTTGACGTTTAAAGTCAATTTATTCACCTTTAGCCATGTCTGAATTTTGTCTAAATCAGAATTCATTTTAACTTGCAAAGTGTCAGAATCTTCGGCTGCGGATGTTAAAGTGGTATCGTCCGCGGACATTCTTGGCTTTGAAAGCACACCACATGAGGGAAGATCATGCGTAAAATAAATAACAGAGGGCCAAGAATTGATCCTTGAGGGATTCCACACGTTAATGTACAAAAATAATGTTTGGTTTGGTTTGGTTTAGTGTTTGGTTTGGTTTGGTTTGGTTTGGTAAACACTTTATAAACATTTAAGGTGTCTCGCAAAGTCTATTTTTTACGTAGTCAGATCAGCCCTGCAGTTTATTGTATGTTTGTTCATTTTTTGGCTGGTTAGATCTATCGCAGATCCTACGTATACCGTTAGCAGCATTATCGTTTACGGTCCTTTGGAGATTGCACTTTTATCTCTGTCATAAGGACTGTTTGATATTATGTTCGTTGCTTATTGCTGTGGGATTTTTGTTCGGGCAAGTTTTGTGTTTTATATAACTTTGCATTTTAGTTAGCGATCGTGGTTTAAGTGTCGACTACTGAATGTAGTCTTACTTTTCAGATATAAAACGTAAACGAGTTCAAGCTGTGTGCAGCTTCTTGTTGAAATAGCTTTATGTTTCAAGCTACAGGTTTATTTACAACATAAAACAGCAAAAAAAAAAAAAAAAAGCATTCAGGCACCGATGGGATTCGAATCCATGACCTCCTGTTTACTAGACAGACGCTCTAACCAACTGAGCTACGGCGCCTTGCGCTTTGTGAAAAAGCTTTAGTTATGATAAACATCGTACAATGTGATGCTTTGGACGTGTAAAGGTTTGTTAGTTTTTACTGTACTCGATAAGCAATTTCTCTTTCGTCGTTTATTGAATATGGCGGCCAACCTCGTCCCAGGGTTTTCTCTGCGTTCAAACTAGCGTCGCGGAAAAACCCTTAAAATGTCTTCGTACCTTTTAAAACAGTCACAATGACTCGTGGTATGCAACAATTATGGCAATATTATAATTTGGAGAGATAATAAAGAAACGTATGGGGCTGGCTAGGGCCCGGGGGGGCGGTACTCCCATATGAAAGCTATATAGGTATGTGCCGCGGGATAGGGCATGGTTTTTTGAGGAGCTCAGTCCTTAAATTAGGTATCCTTTTTGGTATTCTCGTGAAGCTAGAGTTGCTCTCCGCTATCGCCTCGAACAACTCTTACGCTTCCCTCGTGCTCTCCAAACTTCACGCGTGTATCCATAACTCGATAAACGCACGCTAATCATATCATGAACCAATTCATAAATACGAGGTAGCCAGCCGAACCAGTCCGGGCTCACGTAATCGGCACCTAAACGGTCCTAAACCTCTTTCTCTTCGTTTCTCTGGGAGTTAAACCCGGGACCTCTCGTAGCTAAGCGAGAATAATGACTTTTAAAATTTTAAAAACGTGTGAATATTGGTTGTCAATGGACAAAAGTTTTATTATAAATCATGTAAATGATGAAGCTAGCGGTAATTGCAGCTGGCTTCAGCCGGTACCCACACAAAAATAAGGAATAATTAACATATGAAAGAATTCAATGAACTTTAAACTAATATTTTTCCTTCCTCCAATAGGTTTGATAGCTTTGTTAATTTAGTTCATCAACTGCGTTTATAGTTAATTTTGCTACCGTAAAAAGATTGAAAGAGCCGACGTTCATCCGCTAGCCCTCCGTCAGAGCGATGGCCAATTTACCTTATCAACTCAGTTTATAAAACTAATTTTTTTATGTTTCACTTCCCCACCGACGCAGCAACACCGTTTCTTTAGTCATTTGATAGCTTTGCTGATGAGCGCTTCGCACCGATCTGCTAAACATGCAGATGAGACATGCGAGAGACATGCGCTGTTCGGCAGCAGCAAACACACATTTAATGTAAGGTCCTCGGAAATTTTACAATGGCTCGGAAACTCGCAAAGAATATTAAATTCGGTATAAAAACGGAGAAGTTCCAGTAAAGCGACGACTACAAAACATCAATTCTTGGTTTTCACTTACGTCATATCAAAATTCAGAAGCATTAAACAATAGACTTCGATTCCAAAATGTTTATGGAATTGTAGAGAGTTTAAAACTACACATCTTGGCCAAATTTTGAAGCGCAAAAGCATTTCGTTCAAGAGTTGTGGGCGAACGAGTATTACACATTTTTAGTAAGAAATGTAGAGAGCGGCCATCTTTGTGCCCCGCTTAGGGTCACTAACAGGGCGCCCAAAAATTTAAAGTCTTAATTACACCAAAATATAAGGTAAAAAAATATTGTATTTGCTATAAGCTCCATAAACTGAAACTTTTTGTGAAAGATTATAAGAGCAAATCCGTGCAAAAATCAAACATTACACGGCAAAGTTAAAAAACTAAAATTCGCTCTTCTTTTGCATACAGGTAGCCTTTAGTAAGTATACAATTGCTGTGTAGTTTTTTTCTTAAAAAATTTATTTGTTTCTGGGAAAACGAAAACATTTGTTTTCAGCTCCGGGTTCGATTTGGCGACACCAAACAGGCTTAAAATAAGTCATGATTCACTCGACTCGCGTATCAAAACTACTGCGCCAGAAAAAGCTGTCATAGTTCCAATTTGTTTTACAACTTGTCATAGTCTAAACACCATGATTTCATAAAAATTAGATTAATCTAAGTATTCAAGGGAAGTCAAAAGCTTATGGCTCTCCCGTGCTCCGTAAAACGGTAGGCAAAAAACAACGATGATTTTGAGCATGTGCCTTTGTTCAGAATTTCGTAATATTAAGAATGACAATACTAGAGTTGACGATCTTTCAAAATATGTAAAGTTTAGTTTATGGAAATGAATTTGGGATTTTTAAGAATTTGTTGAAAATCGCGAACGAAAGACATAAAATCACGCCATCTTGTGTGTGCGTGACCAACAACAAAAACAAAAACGTTTTTCCTTGAGAAATCTTGGCAACTCTGACGCCAAAAAAATGAAAATATACAAACCTTTACTTGGATATGACATTCTTGAATGTCCAAAGTGTTTCATTTTGCCGTCTGTTCAATTTCATTCGTGAAGTTTATCATGAACAGTGAAACCCGTAGCCACGATCAAAAACGTTTTACTTTTCGCTGAATTTTTCCTAGCTCACTTTGCAGTTTCGTACTCTTTATACTGTTGACACAATTTTTTTCCAGATTTCTGGCGGAAACTGTAAAAGGGCTGACAATAAAGCGAACTAGTTCAAGCATGTGTTTCTAGTTTTCCATCCTTGCATAACCGTGAACCGTTTTGAGACTATATGCAAATTACATCTCAAATTTGCATATCAGGCTGAGCAAGCGTTCGTGACAGTCACGGTTGGTACACAGTTTTCTCAGTGGCCAAAATTCCGTATATATTTTTTGAAGTACGATGATTGTTGTTTGGAAGTTTTCAATTAATACAGTTCAGAACAGGAAAGAGATCTCGTGGGTTTTAAAATACAGTATTGACAGAAAACCAATATTTATTACATGGGTGGGGTTGGGTTGGGGTAGATCTTGTCGGCCTGGATTTCAAACGTAGGTACGAAGATTCAGAAGACATTTTCATTCATTTACTTGCCATTGCTTTTATTTTTAAGATGGTCAGACACGAGGGGTCATGTAGCAGAGGCATGTCGCAGCGACATGTAGCAGCGAGAAAAATTTGTGTACATACTGAGGGACATGTAGCAGGGGCGTGCAGCGGGGACATGTAGCAGGGACAAAAAAAATCATAACGCTTACACACACATGAAAATGTTGCGGGGACATGTCTCAGGGACATGTTGCAGCAACACGTCCCCTCGTGTGAACTGATGCTTTCACAATTGTGCAACACCAATTTTGGGGACATTTTGTCCCCGCGACGTGTCCCATGAAGTTCAACAAGTTGAACTCCGTGCGACTCCGGCTTGAATTAAAACGTTGATCACAAGTTTCTCTCTCATCTGTTGAGGTGGGTTTCATTTTCCAAACTGGCGGTTTCTTCTTCGTCTTCATCTACCTGCATATTTTCTTCAGTGTTTCTCTTTGCAGCTGGGCGGCAGAAATAGCCGGCAATCTGTTGCGGAGTTAGAAATTCGACGCTTTCATATCGCCGCGCACCACTACAGGGACGAAGCCAGGACTTTTTCAGAGGTACACACAATCAATTTTCAAACACTCCCCCTACCTTCCCCCCCCCCCCCCCCCCCCCCCTTTCCTCAAGCCCCAAATCTTTCTTTTTTTCCCGACATTTCAGGTACGAACGCCGTGCGTACGTGTGACAGTTAGCTATACCCTGGCCCTGCACTAGCATCCTTGGCTGTGCGCTTACACCTGCGGGATCTGCTTTTTGACCGTACCACTCTCCGATCTGGAATTCGGCGTTCAAGTACTCCTTCCGTTTCGCAGAAAACCGAGTACTTTGGATACGAGAACATTTCAGGGCCCATGCATCCCATTGGGAGAGATGGCCTGGGGCAGAAAACGTTTGGGAAAGTTCTGCTTTCTCTAGTTCGGGTACTGCCGTCGCATCGTGTTCTAGCCTTGAAGCATACCGCACTGTACATAGCGCGAACATTAAGCGTTTCTAAAAAAAGACATGAAACATATGGCAAAAAGACCCAATTTTGGCCACTGAGAATACCTTTATCTCCACCCATGTACCAACCGTGACTGTCACGAACGCTAGCTCAGCCTGATATGCAAATTTGAGACGAAATTTGCATATAGTCTCAAAACGGTTCACGGTTATGCAAGGATGGAAAACTAGGAACACATGCTTGAACTAGTTCGCTTTATTGTCAGTCCTTTTACAGTTACCGCCAGAAATCTGGAAAAAAATTGTATCAACAGTATAAAGGGTACGAAAGTGCAAAGTGAGCTAGGAAAAATTTAACGAAAAGTAAAGCGTTTTTGATCGTGGCTACGGGCTTCACTGTTCATGATAAACTTCACGAATGAAATTGAACAGACGGCAAAATGAAACACTTTGGACATTCAAGAATGTCATATCCATGTTAAGGTTTGTATATTTCCATTTTTTTTGGCGTCAGAGTTGCCAAGATTTCTCAAGGAAAAACGTTTTTGTTTTTGTTGTTGGTCACGCACACACAAGATGGCGTGATTTTATGTCTTTCGTTCGCGATTTTCAACAAATTCTTAAAAATCCCAAATTCATTTCCCCAAACTAAACTTTACATATTTTGAAAGACCGTCAACTCTAGTATTGTCATTCTTAATATTACGAAATTCTGAACAAAGGCACATGCTCAAAATCATCGTTGTTTTTTTACCTACCGTTTTACGGAGCACGGGAGAGCCATAAGCTTTTGACTTCCCTTGGATACTTAGATTAATCTAATTTTTATGAAATCATGGTGTTTAGGCTATGACAAGTTGTACAACAAATTGGAACTATGACAGCTTTTTCTAACGCAGTAGTTTTGATACGCGAGTCGAGTGAATCATGACTTATTTCAACCCTGTTTGTATGTGTTTGTGATCGCCAAATTGTGCCCTGAGTTGACAACGACTTTCTTCGTTTTTCTCGCAAACAAATAGATATTTCAAGGAAAAAACTACATGGCATTCAAATACTTACTATAGACTATCTATATGCAAAAGAGGAACGAATTTTATTTTTTTCAGCTTTGCCGAAGATTTGCGATTTTGTTTGATTCTTGCAGGGATCTGCTTATAACACTGGTATCCATATACCATGTTAGAAACAGCTTTGTAGGATGTAATTTGGGTATTTCTTGCTGTTGTGGAAACGGTTGTTGGTTAGCTATTGTGTTGTGGTGTGGGTATTGTTTAGACTGCGTGCACACGTCTCCTATGACCTTGCTTCACGCGGAAAAGCAACGTAAATAGGACAATCACATGACTTTTGGAGGGCATATAGTTTATTTGTGGCCCGAGTAGCATCATTTGCGCCTGAGCGGAGCGAGGGTGCAAATGATGCTACGAGGGACACAAATAAACTATATGCCCGACAAAAGTCATGTGATTATCATTATTATCAATACACAAGGCCAAATCGTACAAATTCATTTAATAAGAAAAAAAATGTTTAACAGAAACAGGGCCGTAAATGCGTTTGCAGCCCGTCATATTCAATATCGCCCGCCACTCACGCGTGTTTTCTCGAAGGCAGTTTCTTATTTGGCCGCGTATAATGATAATAATAGAAGACTTCTGCACCTAGGTGATCGCAACATCCGCAACAAAAAGAATTTGGTGTCGTATAAAAGAATCTGGAGCTTTTCTTCTGTACAAACTTTTAATATCAAAAGACCCACCCCAAAACAAAATGTACATAAAGAGAACTACGTTCAGGTACCGATGGAATTTGAACCCATGACCTCCTGTTTACTAGACAGGCGCTCTAACCAACTGAGCTACGGCGCCTTCCTCTTTATATCGCGTGTTATTTGGTTTTACGGGAGGTGTTATTGTTCGTTGTAGGACGCATGAAGGGTTTTTGTTTTTTTCTCAACATTCTCTATAATTGGGATAGGAATAAGTTGTAAATTTTACTGAACAGAAACATAAACAACAAGAACTCTTCGAGTATTATAGTCGCGCTGTTTAGGTTTTATAATTTTCTGATAAATTGTAGCCTTCTCCCATTTATTAGTATCAACAATTGAGGCCTTTTGTCCTGCCTAAATTTTAGGTTAAAAATTATGATTGGCTCTCCCCACCACCCTTAAATAAATTAACTATTATAACTATCTCAATAAATGTCACTTGACCTTTTCATGTGTAAAACAGTTGTCGCGTTAAATGTTCTACGTGGTACCAGCCTTGCCTTTATACTATGAATTATCAAAGTGATTGTTGACATAAAGATCATGTTCTATTTCTCAATTAATTAAAATTGAAGTTTTCCAGACTGCCCTAAAAAAAAAACATCAAAAGTTTACTAATGTCCATTGTAGAACTTGAATTTGTTCTGAAAATATCAGAGCAATGCATGACGACTTCGGAATTGTTTGTATAATACGTTCGCCTATACAGTACAGTTGATCGTTTTCAAGCTTAATTTCTTTTCCAGAGACATTGTGATACAATAGAGTTGTTGTTTTGACCAACCGATCCAACAAATTGGACAAAAATATAATCAAATTTCACACAATCCAAAAATATATGGTAAATTAGGCTGAAAATTATTTAGATAATGCATAAAAGTTAACAAATCGACCCAGTTGAAGATTTGAGATAATATCCCCTTTCGATAACAAAAAATATACATGTGTTCCTTTTAGCTCTGCACAAAGTATATTTTACGTTCAACACTTAATGATGCGTTTGGGTTAATGTAAGCAGCCTGTTTATTTTGGCTCATTTTTGTAATCTAACCCGCTTTCTGTGGCAAAAGGAACTGGACTTCTGGTCTATCACAACTGACAACTGCCGATTCTCCACTCCACCACCACCCCACTCTACTCCTTCCTCGATCCATTTACGCAAGGCCTTATTGTTTACTTGTACCTTTTTTACATCTGTGTTGAAAGCGAAAATATTTGACAAAGTAAATTCATAGTAAGGAGCAAGGATAGGTCTGTAGCTCGACTAAAATCCACCAAGGACATCATACCGGTTCAATGCGATCCACAGGGAAAAGGGTTCTTATACCATAAATAAGTGAATATATGTTAAAAAATTGGTATAAATGTGGATCCATTTTCATCCCCATTGACAAATTTTAGTCTCGTCTCTGATGAGTATTTCTAACAAAAAATCTCTCCGAACTTCAATCTTTCACAGGTACAGAGACAGATGCCTTTGCTGGTCTTCGTGGCTGCCCATGCTTGAAACAATATTATCGAACGCATACGTTTAAGGAATGTCGAAAATTCGAAGAAGGAATGAAATGCATGGATGATTACGCTTCTTTGAAACCTGGTTATTGGTGTAGGTGGAGTAACGAATCTCATAAAGATCGTTACGAGTATTTTATCAAAAATCTTTTGACATCAATACCTGCATTAGGGAACGCTGATGTACAATACCGACATCTGACACCGATGTCTTACAGGTTCCCGGCCGCTTGAAGAGTCTTGCAGAGGGGGCTTATATTCTCCTTGTAAGTATGGATACAAAAAAAGGTCCACTCTGTAGTGTTTGCAGTTCTGGATATTACAAACAGTTGCACACATGCAACAGATGCCCATCCAAGACCTGGATCGCTGGACAACTGTGTATTATTGCTGTCATAATATTGGTTATCATAGCCGTTTCGGTCTGGACAAGCAAGATTAAGAATACAAAAGATGCAAACGAACGATCTGTAACAGACCCGTTTTTATCTAAAATCAAGATCGCAATTGGCTTTTATCAGGTCACTTACGGTCTACTGGAAGCGTTTTCGCACATATCACGGCCAGATTCTCTGCAAATTATCGGCAAGTATTCCGCAGTATTCCAGCTGAATATTCATCAGGTGGCACCAGTCCACTGCCTTTCTCCGGAATTACACGTAGATGCCTTTGGAAACCTGTTTGCGATTATGTCGGTGAATACTGCTGTCATTGGCTTTGCAAATTTTGCTGTTTGAAGTCGACGAGTGTCTGACCTAATAGGTCACTTGGCCGCGCAGTACAAACGTCTGTGAAATTTGCCGACTTCGCGGAGCTATATCTCCACTATTTTAAAAGATATCGCTTTTAACTCGGCCAATTTATTAATTTTGAGATGCTTTACCCAGCAGTGTCGATGGATTTTTGCTATCAGGCCAATATAAAAATTTGGAAAAACCGTGACAAGGTCTAAATATATGGAGTGCGTAAACTTGACATCTCAAGGAATCGATCGCTGCAGGAGGAAGAAAAGTTGAGTAAAGTTCCAAGGCAAACGAAGTGGTGTACAGAAATTTGTTTTTCGTCCTGTACGTAACATACCTCAGCACTTGCTCTAAAACGGCATCTGTCTTACTAATAACTTGCCAGAAAATTTGCCAGGACCAAGATGAGACGTGTTCAAAATACCTCAAAGCAGATTACAGCATACAATGCCAAAATTCAAGGTATAACCAGCTGGTAATCGTGGGGTATATTTCCGCTGTCTATATCATCGCCCTTCCAGTGGCCACATTCATCGCCCTTTGGAGACATCGAAGAGTAATAACAGCCGCCGCGGACGACGACACATCTGGTGATCCAGGACCAAACACCGAAATAATCACAGGGTTGCGTTTTCTCTTCGAAAACTACAAAGGTCTTTCGTGGTATTTAGAGCTCGTTGGTTTAGCTTGGGTCGTTGGTGGAATGTATGGGGTACTTTTTGCTGGTTCTTGGAGCAAATACCGTGGTCATGGGGCTACTTTTCTGTAAGAAAACGTGGTTTAACTTAATTGGTTGTAGCTGTTTCTATCATTTGAACTTTTCGTCGGCTGTGTGTTCAATCGTGGGTGAAGCTCCTAAGATACCTTAGTTTGTTAAGCAAAGTCGAAATTGATAATGTAATTATTGGCCGTGACTGGAATGTAACTCTGCAACGTATTGACAAAAAAGGTGGCGCGCAGTGGAAACCATCAACCTATCGTGACAAAGTGCTTCTGATGATGGAAAAATTGAATCTATACTATGTATTTAGAAAAAAAGAACCCTTCAAAAAAAGTTATACATATGAATCCAAATATCTAAAAGTTCAATCTAGAATATACTTTTTCTGGTGTCAAATTCCATTACTAAATTTGTTCTTGCTATTGACTGAAGAATCTCTATAGCTCCTGATCACAAAGCAGTCCAACTAAAATTAAAAATTAGCAATCAGAGTCATGGTCCTGGCTTATAAAAATTTAACAATTCCTTGCTCGAGGACGAGAACTATGTAAATTTAGTCAAAGACAATTATCCAACAACAAAAGGAAAATATCTCGACATTGAGGATAAAAGACTCAAATGGGAATTAATCAAAATGGAATTCGAAATTAGAAGCCTAACACTTCCTTATTCAAAAAACAAAGCCAAGCAGAGTAGGAAGGTGAAAAGAATCATTCAGAACCGCTTGGATAAAATTGATGCGTTGATTACTAACAGTAATGAACTTCAAAACATTGAATCTGAACTAAAAGAATATGAACGATTGAAACGCGATCTTCAGGATATTAATGACAGTAGAGGAAAAGGTGCAATATTTCGTTCCAAAGTGCGATGGACTGAAGAAGGCGAGAAGCCGACTAAATACTTTTTCAACATAGAAAAGAGAAATTTTAACACGAAGGTCATAGCGGAACTTTGATCCCGATGGTAATATCATTGTCGACGAAAAAGAAATCATGCGCGAAATTCACTCCGTTTATGCTGACTTATATAAATCGGAACTGAATGGCGACAAAAGTGAAAGCAGTGACTTTAATAACTTTATTGCCAATCTAGAACTGCCAAAATTATCTGACAATGAAAGCGATGAAATTGAAGGAAAGCTTACTCTTAAAGAATGCCAGAATATATTGAAGACTTTCAAATTAGGGAAATCTCCAGGAGAAGATGGCTATACCATCGAATTCTTTAACTGTTTTTTTAATTCTTTAATTCTTGGTCAGGATCTACTGAACAGTCTTATTGCTTCCTACAACGTTGGCGAGCTGTCAGTTTCTCAAAGAAGAGGTGTCATAACACTTGTTCCAAAAGAAGATTCTAATTTATTGCTTCTGTCTAATTGGCGCCCTATTACTCTGTTAAATGTAGACTATAAGATCGCGACCAAAGCTATCGCTAAAAGATTAGAAAGTGTACTACCTAAGTTAATTAATCGGCCAGACCAAACCGGATTTGTCAAGGGAAGATATATTGGACAGAATATACGATTGTTAACGGATGTTCTTGAGCAAACAAAACGGCAAGACATTCCGGGAATCCTTCTGCTGCTCGATTTCAGGAAAGCTTTTGATACTTTAGAATGGCCCTTTATCCAACACTCTTTCTGTATTAAACTTTAGTGGAAGTATTAAACTTTGGGTTTCAACATTTTGTGCTAAATGTGAAAGTTCAGTCTTAAACAATGGTTTTTGCACGGAATCCTTTCCCTTGTCAAGAGGAGTTAGACAAGGTTGTCCACTATCCCCTCTCCTCTTTATTTAGGTGCAGAAATTCTAGCGAGTAAGATACGTCAAGATAAAAATATACAGGGGTTAAAAATTTACAATCATGAATTTAAAATTAGCCAATTCGCTGACGACACTTCCTCGCTATGTAAAGGTCTTGATTCAGTTGAAAATGCCATTGCCTTACTTAATGTCTTTGGACATGTGTCGGGATTAAAGTTATAATCAGTCTAAAACAAAAGCACTTTGGTTTTAAGGACCTTGGCGTCTTAATGATTCGAAACCGCTGGGTCTAAAATGGACAAAAGACCCAGTCAGAACTCTCGGTATTTTTATTTCTTACGATGAAAAAGGAAACTATAGGAAAAATATTACTGAAAAAATCGAGAAAATGGACAACAGGCTCAACGTTTGGAGATCTCGAAGATTAACTTTACTTGGCTGATGTCTAATTTTTGAGAGCCTAGGAATTCCGCAGCTGATTTTTTCAGTTTCAATGTCGAACATGCCTCAGGAAACGAGTATTAAGTTGATCACAAGCTATTTATTTAATTTCATATGGAATAAAAAAAACAGACAAAATAAAAAGGCAAGTATTGTACCAGGATTATAATGATGGCGGTTTGCGCGTACCAAATATTCTAACCACATTCAAGTCGCTAAGTCTAGCATGAATACCCAGACTTTTAAAAAATGAAAACTGTTCAAACGAATCTTGGCTGTATATTCCAAGTTATCATTTTAAAAGGTACGGCGGACTTAACTTCTTACTTCGATGTAATTATGATAACCATTTTATCAAACAGATTGATCTACCACTTTTTTATAAAGAAATCCTACTACACATGATGAATTGTTTGGATATTACCATGAGCAAGACTTGGTTCTATTTAATAATAGAGAAATGTTAATAAATGGGAAGTCATTTTATTATAACGAATGGCATCAAAAAGGCATATTTTCTATCCGAGATGTTTTAAATGATGAGGGAAATTTTCTTTCTTATCAGGAATTCCTGCAAAAATACAACCTCCCCTGGGTAGTTCTAAAACAATGAAAAGGTGCATTAAAACGGATTATACCCTCGCTCCTCAGCTTTCATAAAAATAATGACCTCGCGGTACGCGCTCGGTCATTATTTTTAGTGAGGCCTCGGAGCTCGGGCATTATCCCTTACTTAGTTGCAATTTACTAGGAAAGAACCATTATTCATTTTGCGTGCGTTTAGTTTCTGTGAAAGACTTTACTGGTTGACAATTGCAGAAACAGGAAGTTCAAAATGTTGTCAAACGAATGTTCGTGTCACTAATTCAATTAGCTCAGTGTGGTGTGGAGTTGAAAACAATTTAATTACCCTCGGACGTGCACCCAAACTTATGCCCCCACCGTGGTACAACGGTACAACAACCCCAGGCGGCAGCAACAGCAGACGGCAAAAGTTGTATCCCTGCCGTTCGCGGGAGAAATATACGCGAAGCTTAATCTTTAATCTCTCTATTAACTCTAGGAATTCCGTAAAAAAAAGCTGGCCAAACTTGTGATTTTGTTCCTACCTATCTCCATACCAAACACTCTAGGCTAGAATACAAAAGCAGACTTTACATTTTTCCACCGAATAGAATTTTGGTCCCAGTTCGTGGACTCAGTATATTTTTGGTATGGGAGGGGGGGGGGGGGGGGGCAAGAGAATTTGAAAAAGTACATTTACATGCGGTTTTTCGTGCCAGTTTACTTCCGCTGTTTTGTTGATTTCACTATTTCGCATTATTTAGGTAATTTCCAAAATAGCTCATGCACGCAATGCGTGCCCATGTTTAAGTGTTATGTAAAAGGATTAACATGGCGAAAAGGAACGTGTCTGTGGTAAAGATTTGCTCGCTAAAGCCGTCGAGGCAATGCTGGAGCTTGCTTGAGTTTAATAAGGAGAAAATTCAACAAGTAATCAAATTTTTTTCACCTAAAAACAGTCAACTAGCGCTCTTCCTACAAAATAGAAATGGAACGACTCTTCGTCAATATTTACGGCAATGCAAGAAGAGGTATTTTAAGAATACATAATTCTCTAATAAGACGAAATGTACAATGAAGAGGAAACCGACAAAAGTAAGTTTGTCTGCCCAGCAGATAAAAGTTAGGAAAAAGTTGAACCTGTGCAAGACAAAAGAAAGCGTTCCTCTGTGGTTTGGACCCTGCAGTAAATGTCACATTTTTAGTCTTGCCTTATGTTCGCTTGGAGTCTTTCCGAAGCTCTTTGGTGTTGGAGGTACAGAAAACGTCGCGCTTGTTGGGGGATCATTATGGACTTTAAGATACAGGAACGCGGACGCCGCCAGAGACGACCGGAAGTAATAATTAACTTTTGAAGTTCACTGCGCATGACCAAAAGCCCAATTTGTCGCGTTCTTGCTTGCGACGGACGTGACACAAAGAAGTTTCGCGTTTCTGGTAAAACGTATTTTTATGGTCTTAATGGGTTCTTTCGGCCTTTCATTTAACACTATTTGAGTTTTTCGAAACCTTGAACATTTCTTTTAGCAGTGTTAGTGCAAAAACTGAACTTGGGCGCTTTTACTCTACGGTAAACAAACATATCCAGCGAAGCTCAGAGGATATCGATGCCGTACTCAAAGCCCAAGTGCGTGTATAAGTCTTAAGCTTATTTGTCACTCGAAAAATTCTTCAGCAATCATTTTCTTTGTTTTGTTTTTTTGTTTTGTTTTTTTGTATTTCTGCTTCATTTAAGAGTGTATTATGAATTTGTTTGTATTTCGTGTACAAATAAAACCAGCACAAATGACAACATACAGAATATAATTGCACACGAGCGAAGCGAAATGAATAAAGCTTATAAGCTTAATTTTTCTTTAGGCTAATATTTTTGACATAAGAGGCCTTCTACTCCCTCGCAAACCGTTCATCTACTAGTCGGGAAATATGACTTTTCCACCCTAAAGTTGGCTTTAATTTGCACTCGGCTTCATTCTTGTCCTGCAAATGAAATCTCGGATATTCATCGTAAGGAAAATCCAAATTGTTGGATGTGTTTTCTTCGTAAAGCAGTATGAACTCCACACCGGTGATAAAACCGTTTCGTGATGACTTATATGCAACGCTTCTCGAGTTTCTTTGAATGAAGCCATGATTGGAGGAAGCTTTGCGTTCTCGCTCGCAGACACAACACATTCTTAACTTAGTTTTCCCGCCGCGAACACCGTACACTCGACCCAGGCCCTCTTCGACTATGGCGTTCTTCAAGGCGTCCACGTTCCTGTATCTTAAAGACCCTATTGGTAATTAAGGCAAACGTGATTGTAGACTTTGTAAGGGAATTCAGTGTCAAATAGTTTCAGTAAGATTAAATTTTCTTATATTTGTGAATTAAAAACTTACAAAACTAGGAAAAGGACTTTACTCAACAAATTTAAGGAATGTAGTTTTGCAATTATTTTTGTTGTTATTGTTTTCCATAGATTTGTCTGCAAATTATTCCGTCGGTTTTATTGACCAAAGCATGAAAAAAAAAATGATTCTCATTAAGCGCGAAATCTATATTGAACTGGGCCGGGTTGTTCAAAGCAAGATCACAAAGCAAGATCAAGACAACACAGGGTTAGCTTAAATTTTGATTCCAGTTAAATAATTAATCAATGGAGATTTTTTCAAAGTACCTTTCCCTTTAGTTTTGGCTTTGATTTGTCTTCATGTGTAGCTTAAAATTAGCTTTTGAAAACCTTAATTTGAAAAAAAAGAAATTAAATCCTCGATTAAGTTTTCACCCTGGGTTAGCGTTTCGGCTTTCGAACAACCGGGCCCTGATGTACGCAGAGCCAGGTAAGTGGAAATCACACGTTGTTTCCACTGGCCCTCGTGAGAACACTGTAGAGTATACTTTTTCAGTTCATAGAACAAGGAATAACGGTTTATGTCCGACCTATTCAGTGCGACATCGACATTAACACGATGTATATAAATCCAGTTATGGAAGAAATATGCAATTCATTCCTATGGATAAGTTGAGGATTCGAATCGTTCATAGGTTAGTTACCAAAGCGAACCTGATGTTTAGAGAAGAACTAATTCCTTAAATTTGTAGCTAATGAGAGTTAACTGGGAAAAGGTGACTTACTTAAACCCTCCCTCTTGTAGTAAGAAATATAAATATAAATATAAATATAAATAATTGCGCAACTTAATCAAAAGTTTCAACAGTCACATGGTACTATTCAACAAGTTTATTCCTGCTTTTGCATCCTGCCAAACCTATTAACACGTCTACAATTTTCTTACAGCAGGCAAAAGGAATAAATACTTTGATCGCGACATAACTATGAATTAAAATGACGGGTTACATTGATTGTATATTTTCCTGCTTTTGTCTTTTCTACTAAAAGACTAAAAAATCCTACACAAATTTAACGTATCTCTGCTTTTGCAGGCACCAGATATACAATGCAAGCTCGTTAACTCGTACAAGCTGTTGATTGGAACTTTCCCAAATAGTCATTTTGCGAATCAAATGCAAGTGCACATAATAATAAAAAGCTTTTCCTGCTTTTAAATTCTACCAAAGCTATTAAAACAGCTACAATTTTCTTACAGCAGGCAAAAGGGATAAATAGTTTAATTTAATTTGATTGTTTGCTCCTCTGTTTCTGTTTTTTTTTTGTACTGAAAGTTTAACAAAATCCAAACCATTTTTCAAAGAAGTTCGCTAATTCACACTTTCGCAACTCCAATCCAGAGTACGTTCCCCTACTTAACTCTGAAGGCATTACATCATTGTAGATTAACCCCCTTATAACTCTAACTTTTGTTAACTCGAACAGTGTTTTTTGTTGTTGTTTC
Source organism: Dendrophyllia cribrosa (assembly GCA_024195265.1). Lineage (NCBI taxonomy): Eukaryota > Metazoa > Cnidaria > Anthozoa > Scleractinia > Dendrophylliidae > Dendrophyllia > Dendrophyllia cribrosa. The sequence continues at coordinate 37,249,029 of JAJLRJ010000005.1, read as the reverse complement.
CACAGAAAAGTTGTTTGTTGGACTTCCACTGTAAATAGCTTCAAGCGCGATGATAAATACGGTTAAGCTGAATATAATTGGATAATTGTTTTCCTACTCATGCCTCTCCTACTCCAACTAAAATCTAATAAATGGCTACCAAACCTATAACAGCTTTTATCTCAATCTCGCCTTCTGTTGCAGGCATAAGAAAAATGCCTAAGTTAAGATGGATACCAAGAGAAAATGTTTTCCTGCTTTTAACTTATTGCTTAACTGAAACATACACCACAAAAACATCTACAAATCTATTAATGAGCAGGAATTTCTTCGGTACTACTCTCTCCTTAGCTGATCCATTGTTGCTCCGACGTCGTTGACAGACACCTGGGAAAAAAGGAATAGTGAGAAAAGTAAGAGGATAAAATGTAAAAAGCCTATTTTACTAGAACATTATTCGCAAGGCCATTTTAATGGGATGTCACATACCTACGTAAGATTTTTCAAGCTTAAATCCCAATTTTTAATATACAGTCGGAACTCTATTAAGCGGCCACCCTCGGGACTTTGAAAACTGGCCGCTTAATAGAGGTTGGCCGTTTAATAGAGGTACAATATAAATTGGATAGAAATGGCAGTCAACGTCATTTTATTGTTTCTATATAGCAAAACGCTTGTTGAAAAGTAAACATATGTGAAGATAAATGCAAAAATCATTGAAACTATTAAGTGCCCTGTATTTGCGCATTTCAAGTCCGTGCAAAGTACAGTATTTTTGTATTGCGGCTTATGACTTGTCATTATAGTGGAGATTAAATTGCAGTTCTTGTTGTTATCAGTTATCACCTTCATATTATCTGTCACCATTTCGCTTGAAAAGATAATTTGCTGGCCGCTTAATAGAGGTAAAAAAAAAAACAATAAATACCAAACTTGCAACAGCAAAAAGGTGGCCGCGGCCGCTTAATAGAGGTGGCCGTTGAATTAGGGTATCGAATACAGCACTTTACTGACAAATAATTCGGGACTTTGGAAAGTGGCCGCTTAATGAAGGGTGGCCGCTTAATAGGTGGCCGCTTAATAGAGGTCCGACTGTAATATTTAAAAATGCGAATTCAGTAGATATTGCAAGATGTGGATCCGTTTTCTTTCTCGATTTTAGGGTATGTCATCTCTTATTTTCTTTTTGTTCAAGAAAGTATTTTAATTCACTACAGAATTTTATGTATCTCAATTTTTCTTTTTAAATGTTATCAATTTGCTTTACCCGCTGATTCGATACATTTTAATTCACTCACCAATGATTAGATATGTGTATCTTCCATTGGCTCATGGCAAACATTATCGATGAAGAAAATTGACGACAGCTCTGTTTGTGCCCCTTGATCACATTTTCCATTGTTGTACTGGTCACCGTTACAATTGTCGTCCTGCTCTTCAGCTTGGATATTATCATGTTCTTCTGTTTCTTCAAGAGTGACATCAACAACACCACTGTCTTTCACAGCATCTGTAATGGTGGTCATTTCCATGTGCCCAGTGTCCAGTTGCGTGTCAAGGACGTTCGTTCCAGCTAATCCACTCATTTCCCCAGGCAATGCGATAAGTGGGAGAACTAAACCCAGACAGCAAGAAAGGGACAAATGTGGATTTTGGCGCCATTCCTTTAGATATCCATATAAGTGTACTGCATACTGAACTGAGAACAAACGACAAAAAAGGCCTTTCATTACAACTATAAATATTTGCTTAAAGTCATTGGGTATATATTGGATCAAATGTAATGTTATGCATTTAGTTTTATGACTTTCTCTTCAATAAACTGTTTCACTGTCAAACCTTTAAAAACAGTCATATAGACGTGTAAATGCTTTTTTTTAAAACGTGGATGGATAGAAAATACATTTATATTGTTTTGTTCCTTCTAGGTCCATTAATTTTCAGGTTTAATTTTAATTTTTGGAGGAAAGTGATTCTTAAAAACGATTTTTATTACAAATTTAAAAAGTGACGTCTTAACGGTGGCAACAAATAGAACGAAACGTGATTTATCCATGCAAAACGCGACAGAGCAAGAAACATTTACGTGTTGCCACGGATAGCTCGAGCCGTTCGAACGGCTGACGATTTTTTTTAACTGATCTGCTCGAGTTTAGGTTTGTACCCGTGAAGAAGACAGCATTGCCGAAACCGCGTCGGTATAACCATCATGCGAACAGCGTCGTAATTTATTGCTTTTTTCACTTTATTATTTAGTATCTACGCTGCGCGGGGAATTTCAATCTTTATCACTCAAGCTCGAGCGGTTCGAACAGCTGATATTATGAACAGCTTACGAAGTCCCGATAGTGTAACTCCGATCGACACAATCGAGTGCTTCATGTATAAACTTCTTGCTGCTGGACCCAGTAACTTTTTCTCCGATCATCGACACGAACGCTATAAACCGCTTGCGGCTGGAGCCTGTAACTTCTCCGATCTTCGACACGAGCGCAATAAATAAACTTTTTGCGGCTGGACCTGGTTACTACTTGCGGGTTCTTGCGGCTTAGTTACTTAACTTCTTGCGGCTTCTTGCGACTACAACTTCAACTTCTTGCGTTTCGAATGTTCTTGCGGGTAAACCGCAAAAACATGGCATTTTCGCTTCTTGCTACAGCTTGCGCGTTCTTGCGGCGCAAGAACTTCTTGTGCCACTTCCTGCGCGTGCATTATTTTTGGGCTGTACTGTATCGAAGTAGCTTCACCCGCGATTGAGCACACAGCCGAGGAAAAGTTCTAATGATAGAAACAACTACAACCAATTAAGTTAAACCGCGTTTTCTTACAACTTTCTTATTTCTTAGTTTAATTTTTTGAGGAAAGTGATTCTAAAAACCGATTTTTATTACAAATTTAAAAAGCGACGTCTTAACGTTGACAACAAATAGAACGAAGCGTGATTTATCCATGCAAAAAGGCGACAGAGCAAGAAACATTTACTTGTTGCCAACTAAGGTATCTAAGGAGCTTCACCCGTGATTGAGCACACAGCGGAGGAAAAGTTCTTATGATAGAAAAAACTACAACCAATTAAGTTAAACCACGTTTTCTTACAGAAAAGTAGCCCCATGACCACGGTATTTGCTCCAAGAACCAGTATGTTGAATATGACAGCGTCCATATAAGAGTTGTTCGAAGAGGGTACGTTCTCTGCAGGAATTTTACTCACAGCACCAATACCCAAGTTAACAACAGTAACGGCAAGGGATGCCGTCATCAATCTGTTCTCGAAAACGTCTTGTATGGGCTGGATCCAGGCAAAAAGCACCCCATACATCCCACCAACGACCCAAGCTAAACCAATATATGACCTGGTTTCTTGTCCCAGGAGGATGAGACCAGAAGTAATAATTACTTTACGGGACATCTCAACTAACTCCCAATACCACGAAAGACCTTTGTAGTTTTCGAAGAGAAAACGCAAACCTGTGACTATTTCGGTACTTGGGCCTGGATCACCAGATGTGTCGTCGTCCGCCGCGGCTATTATTACTCTTCGATGTCTCCAAAGCGCGATGAATGTGGCCACTGGAAGGGTAATGATATAGACAGCGGAAATATACCCCACGATTACCAGCTGGTTGTACCTTGAATTTTGGCATTGTATGCTGTAATCTGCTCTGAGGTATTTTGAACACGTCTCATCTTCTTGGTTCTGGCAAATTCTCTGGCAAGTTATTGGCAAGACAGATGCCGTTTTAGAGCAAGTGCTGAGATATGTTACGTACAGGACAAAAAACAAATTTCTGTAAACCACCTCTTTTGTCTCGGAAACTTTACTCAATTTTTCTTCCTCCTGCAGCGATCGATTCCTTGAGATGATTAGTTTACGAACTCCATATATTACCCCTGCAAAGCCAATAAAAACAATATTCACCAACATAACCGCAAACAGATTTACAAAGGCATCTACGTGTAATCCCGAAGAAAGGCAATGTACTGGGGCCATCTGAAGAATATTCAGCTGGAATATTGCTGAATACTTGCCGATGACTTGCAGAGAATCTGGCCATGATATGTATGAAAACGCTTCCAGTAGACCGTAAGTGACCTGATAAAAGCCAATTGCGATCTTGATTTTGGATAAAAACGTGTCTATTACTGATCGTTCGTTTTCATCTTTTTCCTCTTTTGCACACTTTTTCTTGCTTGACCAAACCGAAACGGCTATGATTACCAATAGTATGACAGCAATAATACACAATTGTCCAGCGATCCAGGTCTTGGATGGGCATTTGTTGCATGTGTCCAACTGTTTGTAATATCCAGAACTGCAAACACTACAGAGTGGACCTTTGTAACCAATCTTACAAGGAGAATCTAAGCCCCCTCTGCAAGACTCTTCAAGCGGGCACCTGTAAGGCTTCGGTATCGGATAAGGGTATTGCACATCCTTATCCCCTAATGCAGGCCAAGACGTCAAAAGATTTTTAATAAAATACTGGTAACGATCTTTATAGGTCTCGTTCCTCCACCTCCACCAATAACCAGGTTTCAAAGAAAAGTAATCATCCATGCATTCCATTCCTTCTTCGCACTTCCGACATTCCTTGAACATGTGGGTTCGATAATATTGTTTCAAGCATTGGCAGCCACGAAGACCGGCAAAGGTATCTGTCTCTGTACCTGTGAAAGATTGAAGTTCGGAGAGAATTATTATTGTAAATACACATCAGAGACTAGACTAAAATTTGTTAATAAGAATAAAAATGGATCCTCGTTTATACCAATTTTTTAACATATATTCAATTTAGTTATGGTATGAGAAACACTTTTCCTTGTGAATCGCATTGTACCGCTGTGATTTCCTGGGTGGATAGTCGGACTACAGACCTATCCTTGCTCCGTACGCTTTCGACACAGGTGTATAAAATGGTACGAGTAAACAATAAGGCCTTGCGTAAGTGGATTGAGGTAGGAGTAGAGTGGGGTGGTGGTGGAGAAGCGGCAGTTGTGATAGACCAGTAGTCCAGTTCCTTTTGCCGCAGAAAGCGGGTTAGATTACAAAAATAATCCAAAATCAACAGGCTGCGTACATTAACCCATACTATAAAAACGCATCATTAAGTGTTGAACGTAAAATATAATTTGTGGAGAGGTAAAAGGATATTTTTGCTATCGGAATGGGATATTATCTCAAATCTTCAAGTCGATTTGTTAACTTTTATGCATTATCTAAATAGTTTTCAGCGTTATTTACCATACATGTTCCCAATCTGTAAATATTTTTTTTTATATTTTCGTCCAGTTTGTTGGTCAAAACAACAACTCTATTGTATCACGTCTCTTGAAAAAAATAAAGCTTGAAAACGTTAACCATACTGTGTAGGCGAATGTGTTATACAAACAATTCCGAAGTCATCTTGCATTGCTCTGATATTTTCACCATTTGTATTGCTTGATGACGTTACAAATAATTAATATAATCGAGAGAGCAAATTCGAGTTCTAAAATATATATTAGTAAACTTTGATAAAATGGTATTTTTTGGTTTAAGGTTGAAACGTCCCGCTATATATTTATATCCTTTTTGTAACTATATGTTTGGAGCTTCAATCAGCGGTTGAAACACGTTGATAGATTCCATTAGGATTTATCATTAACCTGGAATAGTCATATTTAATAATTAGATTATGAGCTCGAGATTTCTATCGCGTGATAGTTGGTTCGGGTTGGTTTACAACCTCTACCCCGGGTTTTTACAGATACCCTGTGATGTGATGTGTTCTACAAGATAAGGTAGATATTATGGGTTATGGCACTTCTGGGGTCCGAGACATCATCCAAAATAACCGCCAACATGGTCGCCAGCTTGGATTTTACTAAAAGTTCAAATTTATTAAGAAAATGCGGAAAATGCAAATAGCTTTTGCTAGATTTGTAAAATGTGATACACTTTAACATTTTGTTGCGTTTGGTAGCGTTTTATATGTTTTTCACATACAAAAGGTGAAAGATACGCATTTTTATTAAAAATAACTTGACCACATGCTACTTATGACGTCATATCTCGTTACCATAGTAACCCATTATCGCAAAATTTAATCAATGTGTATCTTAAGAAGAAACAAACAGCTACTGAAGACGGCATAAGCTAACAAGAGGGCCTAGATGGGGTTTACTGTCAAGTGTTATGGGCCATATATTTTTACAAAGTGTAATAAAGCCCGAAATTTTAATGTTAACTGTTATATATGAAATAACAGTTAACTGTTACAGTGCATTGTAGATACTAAATAAAACAAGTAAAAAATAAAAAAATAAAACCACAGAAGTGATGTTACTGATGAAATTGCGATTACCTGCAAAAAAAAGGCAATTTTCTCGATCTTTATCGGGTCGGTGTCTCAGCTTAATCTCAGCTCGTGCTTTAGAAGTTGTGGGAGACCTGGAAGGAGACGCTTACAGACCTCACAGGACTCCCACAGTGAGCAAACATAACAAACTTGGCTACCGTCGGGCCCACGAGTGGTGTCATAAAAGTAGTCGTTAGTTTACCGCTGTAACGACGATAAAAGCGCATTTGAAAGACACAGTAGCAGGTTACCTACCACCCTAATGACAGAGAAGTATAGATACTGGAAAAGCAATATGCCAGGCTTGTATCCACATCCAGTTGCCATTACAGTTGGCTCACCAGGAAAACTGTTGGTGCTTGATTACGACCCAGAGAAGAAGTTGTCCAAGCTATTCTTATTAAGATTACACAATCCTGTTGACGTCACTGTGCTAACCACTGACATTGTTGATGCTAGAAGCCTGTGTTTTTCAGAAGGAGTGACGTACATAGCTGAGCGAGGAGCCCTAAGAGTAAGATTCATTGATTTGGAGGGATCCGTGACGCTTTAAGTCAGTAATCTTCGCTCAAGAACTCAAGTGGCAAAGAAACTCCAGAAACGCCAACTTTCGGTAACAGGGACTCTTCCAGTACAAAAGAAGCGCCTTGAGTAGCACTTGAAGAGGATTTCAGACAATCTGAAAGACAAGAACGTCATCAATCTGGAACCCAAGTTGAGCAAACCGACAGCACTGTCCTTTGCTACTCCAGGAATTCTGATTTGTGTTGATGATAGCACCCGAAAGATTGTGCAGATATCCCTTACTTTGATGGGGTCACCATGAATGGAGAAGTAAGTAAGGCAACACCATACCCACCTGCAGTCAATGGTGTTCAGGACTTGACAGGAATTAGCAATGACTGGGAAGACGGTGGGCACAGCAGATGCGGAGCATGGTACTGATGTACATGGTGAACCTGGAAGGCCTAAACGTCTCACAAGTGATGGAAGATGAGCAACCTAACTGTGTGCCATCTTCTGGTGGTAGACTAATTTTTACTGACAGCCAGCAGGTAAAGGTGTTACACCCTACTGAGGGATTCGTGTCCCTCATTGCTGGAACGGGGCATGTGGGTAATGAGGATGGAACTGCCGACTGTGCAAAGTTCATCCAGCTGCAGGGAATCGGTGCAGAAGGCGATAATATCTATGTTACTGATGCGGCGACTGGTTCTGTGAAAATAATTACTGGACTGTCTGGAACAGTTGAATTCCTTAAACAGCTTAAGCAACTGTACGACTCCTTTGGAATTCACCCAAAAGGAGCTGATTCAGCCCACATCACTATCTCTGAGGCAAGGGCTAACGTTGGCACAGTTCATAGTTATTTTCATGAAACTGTGAGAAGAGTGAAGGACACCCATAATCTTGGAAACAAATCAACCAATGGTCCCGAGGGAACCATTTCAAGCCAAACTTGCACACAGTGTCACATTTTAAGAATGACACCTTTAGCCTTTTGACTTGCGCCATGGACTTTGGGTCTATTGTCAAAGAATCTCTTAAGCGAGCCACCAAGTGGTCAGCTAATTACTTCACTCATCCATCCTCTTACTACCCAGTACCAAAGTGCAAGATGAGATTTGCTGAGCTAGATTACATGACACCCCTTCCTTCAGTAGAGATGCCTAAAGAGAACCAACAGCTTATGAGAGACTGGGTAGAACCATTTGGACCAGTGCGTCAGGGCACCGTGAAAAGTGAAACTACTAAAGATAAAGCTGGCACTCTTCCTCCAATTGTGTATATGCTAAAAAACGTGAGTACCAGTGCCTTGACTCAGCGAGGACAGACCGCCATGGATCCTTGCAAGTGTTATCTGTTCAGTCCCAAAGCACCACTGACAAGGATCGTCAAGGATCACAATGGAGAGATCATGACCACAGAAAAGAATCAAGTAGACGAGTACGAAACAGACAGTGACTCGGATATTACAGACGTTGATGATTCTCTTGACGACGACGAATTGGCTCTTCTTGGACTCCATACAACAACAGATCAGGAAGGACACTAAGAGCTACACTTCGGCTAGACCTCTAAGACGCGTAAGTAATATACGTACGTTCTTCACATAATTAATGTACGCTTACTGTGTTTAGGTCAGTCCCAGCGAGAAATTAACAAACTTTGGAAGAGTTTTGGGAGGCTTGATAGTTTTTCCTTTTTTTAATTTTCTTTTTTAGTTATTTTAACTGTTAGCTGTTACTGTTAGCTGTTAAATGGCCTAAATTTTTAGTTTTAGCTGTTATGCCGACCCCCTCCCCCATCTAGGCTCTTGATAAAATCGGAGAAAGCTTTAAGGTGGTTCTAAGTAGTTTTTTGGGGGTCACATTTCCCTTTTTGAATGCGTTTATACATAATCTAACTATAGCTCAGTGAATTTGAATTTGATACCAGATGTTAGGCTTGGATGAAAGTTTTGGATGATGCTCTTTTTATGCTATTCAGCGTTTTCATAGCAACGGTAAACAAATATGGCGAAAAACAGTTTTTTCTAAATATCTTTCGATTTTGGGGCTACCCGTGACAAGCAAATAAAAGCGCTATAATCTACACAGTGTAGCAAACTAAATGGAAAAATTTCAAACATATTAAACTGTTCGATTTTCAATAAATCGCTAAAACATTTTTAACACGTGTTTTTTCATGTTTAAAATATATGCGGTCAAAACATTTCATAGGTCTCACAAATTATCATTAAATTACCACAGAAAGTTTACTCAGACTTAAATTATTACTCCCTGTAAATAGCTCTGATTAATTCCTCGGCAATAAAGAGATCGAGCTTATCATTCAAATGCAGTTTAAAAAGAGTGAAAACGTCAAGAAAAACTGAATTTGAATGAAAAGCTCAATCTCTTTACTGCCGAGGAGTTAGTCAGAGCTATTTGCAGGGAGCCATATTCGCGGGTAGCCCCAAAATCGAAAGATAATTAGGAAAAACTGTTTTTCGCCATATTTGTTTACGGTTGCTATGAGAACGCTGATTAGCATAAAAAAGAGCATCATCCCAAACTTTCATCCAAGCCTAACATCTGGTATCAAATTCAAATTCATTGAGCTAAAGTAAGATTATGTATAAGAGCATTCAAAAGGGGAAGTGTGACCCAAAAAAAAACTACTTGGAGCCACGTCCGAGGGTTAATATGTGCTTGATTAGTGTAGGAGTTTACCTAAGGGACAAGTCCGGCAGTCTTGAGATTGCGTTCCCGGTGCTTTATCAAAGGCAACAAATGAACCATTTGGACATTTCTTGCAGCTTGTACCCACGAACCCAACAACATCCGAGTAATATCCACCTGAAAACAAAGCACAACGGAATGTATACCTTGCTGCACGCTAGACAGTTAATAGAAGGCGATAAAACTGACTGACTTAGTAAATTTATAAAATTTAGTGCTTTGCCGGTAATGAAATCATATGATAGAGCACGGTTTGGTATTAACTAAGTTGATAAATAAGAGCAATTCGGATTCACAAGTCGCTTGTGACAGAAATGATTTTGTCATTTGGAGGTGTAGTTTTTTTATCTTGAAGTTTGTATGATACCTGGAGGACATGGTGTACATCGTTTTACGCCTTGAGAAGAAGAGTTCGAAAATGTTCCCACGGGACATGGAAGAAAGTATTGAGTTTGACCATCACGTCTATCCAGTATTTCTCTGTAACCAGAATCCTTGAGTGCTAATATAAATTCACGATTCACATGACTTGTAGGCCAGATGACTTCAATAGCTTTCGTTTCCAAATTGACAGGATTCCTAGAGTATAGAAATGATGTGTTTATAACAAGCATAAACATTTTTTTCTTTGCGTTATAAACATCTTTGTACTTCATTAGAAGATAAGCGCCACTTTTAAAAAGGGGCATTGTCAAGGTTGTTTATAGGTCAACTGGGAATGGTCAAGAAATGAATTTAATCAGTACTAACGATAACTGTCAAATTAGGTACAAACTTTTCGGACTTGCGCTCTTTATTGAAAAGACCGAATCGTGCTTCGTTTTTTTTTTTACTTATCCTAGAGTGCAAGATCATGATGGTTTGGTCTGAGCTGACCAAACAACGGAAAGGGATTTGTGATTTGTGAGGAGATAACAGGTATTCGATAGTTTAAGAAAGGAGCGTTTTGAACATCTGTCTGTGAACTTGCCAAGGCTTTTGCAATACCGACAGGATTTAGGCCCTTAACCCTCGCTTATCGATGAACAAGATGGTGACTACGTTGAACCGCCTTCTCACAGTTGCTGGCAAGAGGACATAACAAGTAAAATTAACAAGCTACTAAGTATTCTTCCTATGTTTGAAGAACTCAAACAACAATTTGATGAGTTAAAAGAACAAAACAGACAGCTACGCGAATCTCTCGCAACTAAAACGCAGGAGGTGACAAATCTGAAGGTGACATACGACAAACTCGCTGAAGACCTGAAGGAAACCAACAATACATTGACGAAAACAAAATTAGAGCTTAATTCACAGAAAATGCGTAATATCAAGCTAGAAGCCCACTCCAGAAGAAGCAATATAAATTAAAGTTTTCAACGTATAAGAAACCGAAAAGGATGGAAGCTCTCAAGAAACAGAGAGGGTGTTAAAACATCTTTTGCGAAGTCAACTTAAAATGCCTGACCACGCAGTTGACCGTTTGGAATTTGAAAGAGTGCATCGCATCCCTACTCGATTTAACTATGATTCTACTGAAAACAAACCTCGCCCCATTGTCGTAAAGCTAACTCTTTTCAAAGATAAAGGCCGCATCTTTAAACATGTCAAAAACATCAACAAAGATCTTAAAATTGGTGTGGCGGATGACTACCCGAAGGAAGTAGAACAAATGAGGAAAGCACTGTTGCCTGTTCTCAAAAAAGCCAAACAGGAGAAAAAGCAAGCTTCTTTTAGCGTTGACAAACTGATCATTGATGGACAGGTTTACCGTGGTCCCGAAACCAGAAAGCTTCCCTATAACGGCAAGATTATGACAAGCTAAGTTCTTCGCGTATTAATATAATATGTAATTAGAGAAACAAGTTTGCTTTGAGAGCTCTTGCACGGTGAGCTATTATATTCCGGAGGAAGTTCTTATTTTAGTTTACAGGTCGACTTCCTCGCCTTCCTTTACTTTAATAGTAAAGTAGTATGGTTTCAGTTGAAATATTTTACCATCGTTTAAATTATTGCAATCTGGAACTATTAGTTCCTTCATGTATGCTTGTGTTTGTAATTATTTTCGCGTCGGTTAGTTTTTGTTTATATTTTCTTTATTGTTTGCTCAAAACTTCGCATTTTAAATCGCTTATATTTTCATACCAATGCAAATATATTATCCTCTCCGCAGTTAAATTGTAAACAGCATTATCATTCAAATTATCTATGATATCCCTAAATGCAAGGGGTTTAAACAAGGGACTGAAGCGGAGACAGGTTTTCCGTTGGGCACACAATAACAAAGCTGATATCTGAATTTTTTTTACAAGAAACGTACTCTTCGAAAGATGTAGAAGAAAAATGGAAATCTGAATGGGGAGGCAAAATTTTTTATAGCCACGGATTCACTCACCCCAGAGGCGTTATGATTCTTTTTAACCCAAAACTTGATTTTCAAACTTCCAATGTAGTTGCAGATAAAAATGAGAGATTTTTGATACTTGAGGTCACCGTTGACGAGTCCACTTTGTGTTATGTAACGTGTACTCGCCTAATGACAATTGTCAACAAAAATGTTTCTATGCAAATTTAAACAATGCTCTTCGACTTCATTTGGATAAGCAAATTATCATGGGAGGCGACTTTAATTGCGCCCTCACAGCGCTAGATAAAATAGGTGGAAAGCCAGTTGATGCAAAAAAGACGGTAATTCAAGAAATAAATAATTTATGCAATAATTTGAAACTGAAAGACATTTGGAGACATAAGCATCCTAGTCAAGCTCAGTACACTTGGCGCAACAAGTCGTTAAAATTTCAATGCCGGTTGGATTATTGGTTAATTTCCAAAGATCTTTTATCTGTTGTTTCTAAGATAGAAATAACAAACCCTACATTCTCTGATCGTATCATTCAGCAGTTGTTCTCGCCCTACAATCGGAAGAATACGCTAAACGTGGTCCAGGATTCTGGAAATTAAACAATTCCTTGTTAAAAGACGAAAATTTTATATCTGAACTCTGGGACAAAATTCCTGAATTCAAAGCAAAGCATAGCTATCTAGATGACAAAGGTCTTTACTGGGATATGATCAAGATGGAAGTGAGAGGTTTTTGTGTTCAATATTCAAAGCGAATGAATAAAAAACGAAGAAATAGGGAAAAAGATTTACAAAAACAAATCGACCGTTTAATGAACGAGTTAAAAAATAATAGATCCAAGCAAAATATTTCACAGCTCTATTGCCTCCAATCTGAACTGAATAAGATTATTGAATACAAAACAAAAGGCGCTATTATCAGGAGTAGGACACGCTGGCACGAGGAAGGTGAAAAAAACACCAAGTATTTTTTAAACTTAGAAAAACGGCAATACTCTAAAACACATATCACAAAACTCAAATGTAATGGCAGAGGAAAAAAAGTCAAAATAAAGCATAAAACTATGATAGGGCCTAAAGAAAGAGGAGGACTCGACATGCCTGATTTTAAAATTATCAATAATTCTCTCAAAGCAATGTGGATCAAACGGTTAAATGATAGCATTGCAGACGCTAGCTGGTGTCATATTCCTATGGAATACCTAAAATCTGTAGGCGGTCGTTTTTTATTTGGGTGCAACTTCGACTTAAAATATCTCCCAATTGATTTACCACTATTATTTTATAAGGAAACTCCAGAATCTTGGCAAAAAATCAACTGCACTAATCCTGAAACGAAAGAGCAAATCCTAGATGAAATAATATGGAATAACAGGTTCATTAGAATTGAAGGTTGCTCTGTCGCTTATAGTCAGTGGCATGAGGCAGGCATTACTAAAATTAATCATATCTTCCAAGATGGCTCTTTCTTAACTTTTTATGATTTTTCTTCTAAGTTTCCTATAAAGACGAACTTCTTAAGATATCATGGCCTGTGCCATGCAATTCCTAAAAAATGGATTAAAAAATTAAAGGCGCATTATGCGCGTACATGCGCCAGTGGTTTTACAAGCAAACGATCATAGCGGAATGTCAATAGATAAAATTTCTTGCAAGTCAGTTGGCCAAATGTATGTGAAGATGGAATTCGAAACACCTACAGCTGAAAAAAGAATGAAAAATGCTGGCCTTAACGAAGAAACAATACATCATATCTACATTATCCCTTTTAAAGTGACAAAATATACTAGACTTGCTATTTTCCATTTTAAAATCATCCATTACATTCTGCCTACAAACGCTACATTATTCAGGGATTTAATTATTTTAAGCGAACAATGCCATCTTTGCACCGAGAAACAAACTCTAAAACATCTTTTTGTAACTTGTTCCCACGTGATGTCCTTTTGGACACGTTTCACCGATTGGTGGAATGAAAGAAATCAAGAAGTGTTGACTCTTTCGGAGACAAATATCATTTACGGTATCACTAATAATCTCCCTCTTCGTCTTGGTTTAAACCTCTGCATAATTTTAGCCAAATATTATATTTACAACGCTTCAAGGAGAGAAGAAGAATATATTTTAGGTTATTAAATATATTTTAGGTTTTAGATTAATATTAGATATTTTATACTTTTTTATGTGTCCCCAAATTAGTATGGGTTTACCCAGGCTATAAGGTCTTTTGACACTTAAATAAAGTTTCTATCTATCTATCTATCTATCTATCTGGTAAGCTTTTTTCGCCTTTATGAAAAATCATCTGGATATGGAAAAACATAAATGTAAATTGGAAGTTAAATTTTAAGCTTTTTTATATAATTTCTTTTTTGTTGTTTGTGACATGTCCTTTTTGGCTTATTTTAGCTCGTTTAGCTTGTACTATGTTGTCATACATTTAAAAACTATTTTTGTAAGTTAATACTAATCCCTAGTTAGTATCGTAGTCTTTTGTATCGTAAAAATCGAACATATTGTAAATAGTTTAAGTAGTTGTGGTGTCGTAAGTATTGTTGATTTCAATAAAAAAAAAATAAAATAAATAAAAAAAAACCTCGGGGAGGGGGAGGGGGGGAAAACCAGCGACCTTTGATGCTGCCGCGTATAAGGGTTATATGACTGCACGAGTAAAGAAATCTGTCAATCAAACAAGAAACATAAAGAGCATGCGTAACCGATTATTTTTTGAACATGAATATATGAAAATCATATATGTGTACCGCGGATGAAACATGAGTGAAATTTGATCCTCGCAGTGCGCTATCAACTTAAGCAGTTGAAAAAGCGACCTGAAAAAAATTCAGGCTTGAACGGGATTCGAACCCATGACCTTGCGATACCGGTGCAATGCTCTATTCACTGAACTACCAAGCCATATGGATAGATAGTCAATTAACTATCTATCCGTATGGCTTGGTAGCTCAGTGGATAGAGTATTGCACCGGTATCGCAAGGTCATGGGTTCGAATCCCGTTCAAGCCTGAATATTTTTCAGGTCGCTTTTTCAACTGCTTAAGTTGATAGCGCACTGCGAGGATCAAATTTCACTCACGATTATTTTTTGTTCGGTTTTTGTGTTCCCTCTCTTCGCCATATTGAAATTCGGGTTGTTACGGTGCTAATGCGTTGTGATTTTAACCCCGGTGAAGGGTCAATACACAAAACGTTTTTACCAGCGCAGGATTTGTATTCTTGAAACCAGCTTACTACGTCCAATCTTTAAGGAGAAACCCACATTCCACCCCCCCCCCCCCCCCCCCCCCCCCCCCCCTATCCCCTCTGGAGCACCTATATCAAACAATCGCAGGAGTGTTTCATGTAATATATCAACAACGAGTGCGAGGGTTTCATCAGGGGTTCCAAACACCGAGAAACAGATGAAAGCACGAGGCCGCTTCGGCCGAGTGCTTTTATTGTTTCGAGGTGTTTGGAACCCCTGATGAAACCCGAAGCACGAGTTTTTGATATAGCTTCTCAATCGGCGCCTAATTGCAAACAAAATAGAAAAAGAAAAGAAAAGAACAAAAGAAAGCAAAAATCCCGAGTTTTTGACATGTCTTCTCAAATGAAACAATAGGAAATTATGCAGTGACATGTTTCTCAAAGCAAACAATGATAAATTATTCAGTGATAATTTTTTTGCGCTTTGCCGAAAAAACACGTTTATATGCATGAGGACTTGTTGTTGATCACAGTTGGCGTCCGACCATTTCTGAAGAAGGTGCGCCGAAAGCTGTAAGGTTTCGAGAGCCGAGAACGTCATGCGAAGAAGAAGACTTAGTGGAGAAAGCTGTCCCCCTATCAACGAAGTATAAGAACAAATGGGCCCTGTCGAGTTTTAGTGAATGGCAATTTGCTCGGACGATTAAAGCGCCCGTTTTAGATCCAGGAGGCCTTTTCAAGGATTATGACTTGCATAAAGTCTCGACGCTCTCTACAAGACTCGAAGAAATGGACGCGCTGAGCTTAAATTATTGGCTTAGTAAATTTGTTATGGAAGTGGCTAAGAAGACCGGTGAGAGATATCCCGCGAAAACTATTTACGGAATGGTTTGTGGTATCCGACGTTATCTTGAAGAACGGAATGGCGCTGACGCATTAAATCCCCTTGATAATAGCGACCGAAGGTGAGCTGAATTGCAATTATTTAGGGAGTAAAAATTTAGAGTTATCGAACTTGTACTAATGTTTACTCTCTCGCATGTTTAACAATGTACGAGTTGTATTATGAATAAAAACCTCATTAAAATGCAAGTGTTTGATCTCAGATGAAAAACATGTTTGATCTCAGATGAAACACGGTGAGATCCTTATCTGGTGTTTCATTGGGTATCAAGATTCATCCACCTGACCAAAATATCCCTCATTGATTGGCTCTCCATTGCATGCATAATTAATGAGTTTGAGAACGGAATTTCCAACGCCTTGAATTTCGAGGTTCGAGTACTAAACACACGTTAGAAATCCTAAAAAAACACTCTCTCTCTCGTGTTGTACTAACAGATATATTGTGCAACGTCTTCGACCGTTGGAAACGGAAACAAAATCCAATGTTCCAAGAGTTCTGTTTTTTATAAATCTGAAAAAAAATTCAGTCATAAATGATCGAGGAAGACGTTTTCGTTAAGTTTTTGACAATGGTTTTCAGCCAGAAGAAGGCAATTTCTGCTTGGAAAATAAAACAGTCCCATGACGTCAGCCATTTATATGTACAATTAGTAATTGTCTAGGGTGAATTTAAAACTGCAATAAAGCGCTAACCCAAACGCTCTTGTCAATAGGATAATGGTATATTGACATTCTTCGTGTAAATAGATGTAAATTAGATTTTTTAATGTAAATAGATTTTCCCCCTTTTTCATTTTTTTATACTATTTATGTTCTCGAAGATATTAGCCTTTTTTAGGCTACTCTTTAATTTCGAGTGTAAATAAAGTTCATGTATGTATGTATGTATGTATGACGTGTCACTTTTCATGCATCAAAATAGCTAAACCTACCAATACAACAAAACAGAAAGAAAAAGCATTTATTGAAAAACAACGTGTATTTTCCACTGGAACGTGACAAAGTTATACAGTGAAACTCGAAAGCCGATATTGCTTTTGAAATCGCGGCCACGATAAAATGCCATCTCTCTCTTAGTCATTATAGCAATAATTATACATGATTGATTCTAAATGTTTTTGGTAAACAAATGTACCAAAAGGTATATTGTATGTGTAGGTCTAGTATTGTTGTTTTGTTGTCGAAACGTTTTTAACGCAAGCGCATATTAACGGTTGTTTTGCCAACTGAACTATTAACCGTTTGTGTGGCATGAACGCTCTGCTTCTTTTTACTATTTTCTGTTGAAAATAAAAACAAAACATCTTAACAGGTGACTCTGGATAGATTCAAATAGGTTTTGTTTTTGTTTACCCATCGAAAAGTAAAAATTGATACGTTACAGATTCGAATCTAGACCACGGAGGCCTGTGATAGATTCCAGGCTCAATTTCTTTAGATGTGTCCGGAGTAAATATCTGACAGAAAAAAAAAACAGAACTTCTTCTTAAAAGGCGTTTAAAATTGTATTACATCCACCTAATTCCCCTTGTTCATAAAGTCGCACGCAATTAAGTGTCACTGTCTGAGAAAGTGTTCCAGAAGTTGGAAATGGGGGTTAACCGATTTTGATGAAACTTGCTGCAGAAGTTGACCTTGGTAAGATATTCCAAAAGCCAAAGTGGTTTTGTTTTCTGACTTTTAGCTCAGAAGTTTAAAGGGGGGGGGGGGGGAGTACCATTTGAGGCCAGTGGATCATGGAAAATCACGTTTTACAAGGGGTAAGTTTGGAATAAAATAAAAACAAACAAACAAAACCTATTGACTAATTAATTGCATGGTGTGTTTCTATTACAAAGGGTCTTTCAAATCTTTTGTGCAGATTTGGCAGAGAAGGTTCTGGCAGTGTGGGGGCTGGCACAAGTTTTGGCCAAATTTTGAAGAAAAAAACACCATCCAGAATTGCCTAATTTTAAAAGTTTATATTTCTTAACTGCCTAGTTAGCTCAGATTGATACTTATACCAGGAGATACCTCAATGTTAGTAAAATGAAAATCAATAGAGAAAAAATTGGCTCATTTGACCTTCAGGTGCTCTCAAGACCAATTTCGAAGCACACCGTCACCAAATTTGCATATTGTAAAAAGCAATAATTTATTACCCATTCTAGCTCTATTTAGTTTTAAACACTTCAGTTTGCTTTTAGTGAATCTAAATTTCTTTATGAAACCTGTGATAATCAATAAATGTGGCAGTAAACACTACCTTAGAATCTTAAGTTGCCTAAAAACAAGAAAATCAGTACTCACAAAACCAAGTGTTGCACTTTATTTAAGAGATTGTCTCTTAAAACTGACTGATGATTTTGGTTCGAAAAATAATTTGTCACTCTAATATGGGGTTATTTAAAAGCCTTCACCTTGGCAGTCATGAAAATACAATTCGTTTGATCCAAAATAATATTTTAATTTTTTTTACGATTTATTGAAGTTTGACATGGTAGGTAATAGTTTTATGCTGCTGAGACCCGAATAAATCGCGAACATTTCCGTCGCTGTTAAAAAATAAAAATTCACTCGAGAGGCCCAATTATTTGTTCAATCTACAAATATATATACATTATTGCAGTTTGCTCAGCTATATCTCAGATCTAGATTAATTTTTTATTTCAACAGTAATCAAACAGTAATCAACGGCGGTTATTTCACACAAATAATCGGCTTCCGAGCCAAACACAAAAATAGCTCAACTTTAAGGCAAAATTTTAAAAATGTGGCACCTAATTGAAAGTCATTCCATATGTAAACAGAAACTATAAATGACTCTAAATCCTAAGGAAGAATGATATTTCTGTGCACTCCACGTTTCCAAGATTTACAACCGTTCGAATTTCACGAAAATTCTAAAACATGTCAATATAATAACTTGCCTTCCTAGCAGAATGCTCGGGCGAGCTCACTTTCTAGAATCTCTTTCTTTGCTTCAAGTTGAGAGTTTTTGCAGCTTTAAGTCATCCCTAAATCCCGAAGAGTATTAAAGCGGTACGATTTCCAACCAGCGCTAAGTTTCAATCGAAGTTTTGCCTTGTTGAATGAACGAACCTAAACGGCCATGCATGTGTTTCTTCGTAGCGAGTGTCACGGATTCGTGAGATACCTCGTGTGCCCTATACTGGCCAATCAAATCCAACCATAGCTTGTCACGCGCCCGTCACGCTCGCTACGAATGAACATGGCCGTTCAGCTCCCTTTATCAAGGTAAAACTTCGATTGAAACTTAGTGCTGGATGAAAATCATACCGCTTTAATACTATTCAGGATTTATGGATGACTTGAGCTGCCAAAACTCTTAATTTGAAGCAAAGAAAGAGATTCTAGAAATTGAGCTCGCCGATCATCCTGCTAAAGGCAAGTTGTTATATTGGCATGTTTTAGAATTTTCATGAAATTCAAACGGTTGTAAATCTTGGAAACGTGGAGTGCACAGAAATATTATTCTTACTTTAACGCAGGTGCCACATTTATAAAATTTCGCCTTAAAGGTGAGCTATTTTCGTGTTTCGCTCTCGGAAGCCGATAATATTTGTGTAAAATAACCCGTTGATTACTTTTAAAATAAGAAGTTAATCTAGATCGGAGATATAGCTGAGCAAACTGCAATGATGTATCTGTAGATTGAACAAATAATTGGGCCTCTCGAGTGAATTTTTATTTTTTAACAGCGACGGAAATGTTTGCGATTTATTCGGGTCTCAGCGGCATAAAACTAGTACCTACCCACGTCAAACTTCAATAAATCGTAAAAAAATTAAAATATTATTTTGGATCAAACGAATTGTATTTTCATGACTGCCAAGGTAAAGGCTTTTAAATAATCCCACATTAGAGTGACAAATTTATTTTTCGAACCAAACTCATCAGTCGGTTTTGAGAGACAATCTCTTAAATAAAGTGCAACACTTGGTTTTGTGAGTACTGATTTTTTTGTTCTTAGGCAACTTAAGATTCTTAGGTAGTGTTTACTGCCACATTTATTGATTATCACAGGTTTCGTAAAGAAATTTAGATTCACGAAAGCAAACTAAAGTGTTTAAAACTAAATAGAGCTAGAATGGGTAATAAATTATTGCTTTTTACAATATGCAAATTTGGTGAGGGTGTGCTCAGCCTATCTATATATATATTAACGTGTATTATCGTTTCTTTCGACTTTTCGACTGATTACTGCTTGTCTTCATCAGGCGATGAGGTCGACTGAGTACGCGTCACCATAAGTATCACGATGGTTGAAGAAGCGGTAAGATAAGCTTTTTAAAAACATTACTTTTTGTTTTTTTTTTCATAACTTACATCGTTAAAGGGTATCCTTCGCCGACTCTAAATGCCCCTGGTTCCATTGTCTTTATAGGGTTATCTGACAATATTCTTCGAAGTTAAGAGAAAGAAATACTGGTAGTTAGCCCAGTTACATTAAGTTCGTTCAACGTAAACATTTTAGTTCATTGTATTGGGTAACTTGTTTATTATGTGGGTGACCTCGGTAAATGCCGCCAAAGACAATAGAAATTTGACCAAGGTAAATGTTGTAATAACGATGTGATCAGACATGGTTAATAGTCTGGTAATGCTGTGTTTACACTTGGGCATTTACTGAGGTAAATGTTTACTGACTAAACCTTGGTACATTTGTTCAGTGTTTATACTGACTGAAATAACCGAGGTAAACCTGTCATCAATCACGATCACGATCAAATCGACTATTGGCGGCAAATTCTAAAATCCATGCATAAAATGCCCGCGTTTATAAGAGAAGCTGTGGCTCTTGTAGCCCTCGCGTTTCATTTTCTTGTGTTTGAGCTGCAAACTCCGGTCTTAAGATTTCAGCGGCTCTTACCTCTGCAGCACCTCAAGAAGTCAAGGCGAAAGCGATTAATTTCACTTCAAATTGCTCTTAGAAAAAAAGGCGCGCTAGACGTGCGTGGTCATGACCGAGAAACCAATTCTGGTTTGAAACTCTTTTGCATGGACATTTCATTAAAGATTGGTGGAAAGAGAACTTCAGAATATCCAGACGTACGTTCGATTTAATACATTGTCCGAGTGGTTGGTCCGGATCTGGCAAAGAAGGACACTAGATTGCGTGAATGTATTCCGGTAAACAAGCGAGAGGTTGTGGCATCGTGGCGATTGTTGTTCGTTGTCGTAAGGATTAATGTCTTTCAGATCAGGCAGGTACAAAAGTCGGAACGGATCAACTCGGATCGGATCGGACCGGATCAAATCCGGGTCGGATCAACTCGGATCCAGTCCGGGTCGGATCAACTCGGATCGACTCGGATCATTAAAAAAGAATGAAATAAAAATAAAATTAAAAATTTTACCCAATTGTAGGTTAAAATTTCTCTCAGAAATAGGCCAAATCAAGTAAGCTTTGCAACGTTTAGAGCTTCCGTGGCGTTCACCCGCCATTTTGTTTCTAGTGCCAGTTTCTCTCGGATCAGGTTACGAACTCGTTACACGCTCCATCGATCGATCATATAAACCCAGCTGAAGACGAGGAAAGCGAGTCAAAAGTGACTTAAACATGGCTTCCACCTCGATACTCCCACCATAAATAAATTCATGTCGACTCAGGGTTAGTTCGACGGCAAAGAAACTTCTTTTTCGCTACGCAACCACGAATTCTATAAACTTGTGACAAAAAGCAACAGTACATCGCCTGCTGTAAAAAAAACCAATATGAACATTCTGAGTTACAAAAACTATGATTTTCTTTAAATTAAACATTCAGTCATTGAGAAAGATGTCTTAGATTTTACCTTCCTCGCCTTCAGCAAGCTAGCTGGGTCCATGTTTATATGATCGATCGATGGAGCGTGTAACGAAACCACGATCCGAGAGGAACTGGCACAAGTAAACAACATGGCGGGTGAACGCCACGGAGAACGCCATGGAGCTCTAAATGTTGCAAAGCTTACTTGATTTGGCCTATTTCTAAGAGGAATTTTAACCTACAATTGGGTAAAATTTTTATTTTTTCTCATTTAATTTTTTTTTATGATCCGAGTCAATCCGGGTCGATCCGAGTTGATCCGACCCGGACTGGATCCGGTCCGATCCGATCCGAGTTGATCCGTTCCGACTTTTGTACCTGCCTTTTCAGATCTTTGTTTTTTTGCCATGACTCGTAGTAGATTCAAAACAAACGTCGCGAAAACGTGATCGAATGAGACTGATGCAATCTCCACACCACGGGTTGTGAAATACTATGCGACCACAAGCGGATATATCTGTCATCTCGACCTTGGTTACCGACCTAAACCATGCCTGATCACAGGACTTATCGAACTTTTACCTTGGTTAACTTTCTATTGTCTTGGGCGGCGTTTACCATGGTATCAGTTGGCGTTTACACTCGCAAAATATTTACCTTGGTAAGTAAACTCCAATACCTCGGTAAAACGCTCAAGTCTAAACACGGCATAACCAAGGTCAAATTGACAGATATATCCGCTTGCGGTGGCATACTATTTCACTTCCCGCGGTGTTCAGATCGCTTTTGACTGCTTTTTAGCTACGGCACAAAATAATCCTTCACAAAACAATCCTGATAAAGCTTTCGATCATAACTTGGCCATGACCATGACCAATTTTTTTTAGCATTTTATTTCGATCCAAATTAACGAGATATCGGAAAAATAATTTTCTACCGATGACCATTAGCACAAGGTTTATGGAACTAATCGGGAAAGTGACATGTTTTCTGTTAACTGTAACGTTTTTTAAAGATGGTCTGGGACTAGAGGAAAACAATGAATAATTAATAATAGTTCTCAAAATTCCCCATTAAATTATCTGTTAACACAGTGTACCATCCAAAAATGGTTTCCTTTCTTTATGCATGGTTATCACATAAAATATTAGGGGATACTAGAAAAAAATGCCGTTCTATAATGAATCTACTCGGGAAATGGTATAGTTTGAGAGATAAAGGCTCCTATTGATGGGCTCCTGAACTAAAACCATGTCAATCTACATCAAGCAATCTATATCCAAGCATATTGTCGAAAAATATTATAACAAATTTAATAAAATATTTTGCTTTTCGGTTCATATCAGAGAACAACTATTCACAAATGACTGTAGCAAATTTTATTGACTTAGGTTAAACACTCTTTCAAAGAGGAGTGTTGAGCTGCAATGTACCCGTACTAATTATTTAAATTAAAGTTTCTCTTATAGTGGAGCAGCATAGTCAAATTCCAACATTTAAAAAAAATGGACTTTAAGTTTAGACAATGGATTCTAGATCAATTATAGGCGGAGGGGGGGGGGGTACATTCATTTAGCACGTTTTTATGAGCATTGAACTAATGTAAACAATAGTTGCTAGGGCAACTAGGGGAAAATTATATACCACTGTTCAGTTATCTTATAGTTCACATATTTAGTGTTGCAAATTTGGTGAACTTCTCTCAAAATGTGATTCTCAAGTGTTAAAAGATTTCCAATTTTGCCATTTTCAAAAAGCGAACGTTGCTTGACATTTTATTTCGGTTAGACAAAGCGAACTTTCATCAGGAACTAAGAAAGCTAAGTGGAGATGGAAATAAACGGTTACAATATTTAAAAAGGGCTAAGATAAAATGCTAACACATGATAGGCTAATAAACAAGTAACTGTGAAAACTAAAAACGGCTAGTAAATATAGTCACAATAAATACGTGGAAGATCAAATTTCGTCGCGTCTGTTCATGCCATTAGGTTCAAGTGTATCAGCTCTAGTGATTAAATATGATTCTCTCGCTTTATGGATCATGTCTCCATTAGAATTAATGAGTTCTAGTGGGATGATTTGAAGGTCGTTAATGGAGACTGTGTCCGGTGAGAGCAAAGTGCTCTGACACAGCAGTCGGTTGTTCCTGATGTTGCTTCTTCAAGGCAATTGGCTAAAGTGGTTAAAATCAATGGAAATACATATATCCTGTATCTACCGACCACACTCCCCCTAACCCTCCCCTCCCCACAGTAACCTTAACAGTTATCGTGCGAAAGCGTGCGCCATATCACCTGTTTCCTAGCCGACGAGGCTATAGGTTAAAATCAGATGATATTACGCAAGGTTAGTCACTATAATCGTTTTACAATTCAACACATTGATAACAAATCACAGTTTCGAAAAAAATTCATTGGGATATACAACCTTTTATTAAGTAGAAAAGGCTTACTATTATATTTTACCTCGCGTCATTTCTTACATAACAAGCAGAGGTTGAAGGTAATGCACACAAATTGAGATTTTTATACGGAGACCCTTCTTCTACGTAAAGGATGGGACAGAGTATGTTGCTTAAAACATTTCAACAGTTTTACCCTTCGTAAAGTGAAGAAATGATCTTCAATTGTTTTCGGCTTCTTTGCAATTGCTTAAATTGCACACAAAATTACAAGGATCATTTCTTCACTTTACCTTCGCTATTTCTATGCCATTCATATATCTGGAACATTGAATTTACAATTGACATTGCTCCCACTGTGCATGCATAGTTTCATAGCTCAGTTGGAAGAGCATCGCATCCGAAACATGGACCCTATGGGTTCAAATTAGATTAGTATTTTATTTACCTGATGTATTTCTTTTTTAAACCGTGTTTAAATAAATAAATAAATCCCTGATATTTTTCGCAGGCTTCTTCTTTGCAATTGCTTAAATTGCAAGCAAAACGGCGAGGATCATTTCTTCACTTTACACTCTATATCCACAGTTCATATATTATTTTCATTCATATACTTTATTTGTAGTTTTACCCTTGATACTCACATTATTTCGTTGAAACCCGAAGTATAATCAAAGTTCGAATTAACAAAGGTCCCATTTGGAATATTCACTAATTGGTTGGCGTTTAGAAACCTAAAAGAAAAAAAAAACCGGAATTTGCTGAAAAAGAGTTTTCAAATAGCACTTTTTTAAGAGAATATATTTCCATTGAGGTCGAGCCAGGACATGTGCTGAATATCGAGTTTAGTGAGGCTACAGTGTTTTTCATATTTAAAAACAAGCAGGAAAATGTCATTGACGAGTAAGATGGCAGAGATCAATACTTACCGGTATAGGAGGTAGGTGTTCTTGGCAAAGGTTTCATAAGTTACAGATGTTATCATATTGTTTTGTAAATATCTGTAGATGAAGGAATGAATAAACACCGTGAAATTATAGGCTGATTTTTACTGAAAAAAATGGTCTATTAAACTTACCTGACTACCCGAATATTTTAGTGTCGTTTACTGTAAACTATGTTCAAAATAAGTATATGTATATTAAAAACAAATGTAATCTTTGTTTACAGTCTGCCTCCGCCCGCGAACACCTCACTATAACGGACATCCCGATTTAAAATCTCGTTGAATCGGATTTAACGACAATAGCTCCCATTTTACAGACTTCCCATATTACATATACCAAATATTGGTCCCAAAGGCGTCCGTTATATAGCGGTTATTGACTGCGCTATATTTTAAGTAAGTGACTGTATAAAGATTTAGTTCTTTTTTAAATCATTCTCCTAAACAAGGTCTGAAGTAAATAGATTTTTTTTGTATTAGCTGCCATAACTCATTATTTTTCCCTTTTGCTAAAAAGTCTAATGATTTTAATATTTGAAGATAAATTTTGTCATGTTCGATAAGTTTAACCCTCGGACGTACAAGGGGTTTTTTCCGATTCTTTTCAAGATCATTTATGGTTAACACATGCCAACTTTAGTAGCTGTTCGTTTATCCTTGAGACACATTTTGGTAACGTTTGGCCACAACTGGTTGCTATGGTAACGAGATATGACGTCATAAGTAGCATGAGATCAGGCGCGTTTTTCTTTTACTTTTTTTCGGTAAAAAAACGTAACAAATGCTACCAAAAGCATCAAAATATTTAATTGTATGTTATTTTGCAACTCTCGCAAAAAATATTTGCAATTTCCGCATTTTTCCGATAAATCCGAATTTTTAGTAAAATCCAAAATGGCGGCCATCGTGGCGGCCATTTTGGATGATGTCACGAACCCCCAGCAGCGCCGCAACCCATAATATTTACCTTATCTTGTAGAGTACATGACAGGGTATCTATTAGACGTAAAATGCTTCCGAAATATTACAACATCGCATTAAGAACTTCAAAGTGCTTAAGAAATGCCGCAGCAAATTCGAATGTTTGATCTTCGAAATGCTGCTTATTAAGAACAAAAGACCGAAACTGAACACGCAAGCGGATTCCATTCGCGCAAAACTCTTTACTTAAATGCTTTCATGCCACGCATTCTAATTTATTTTCTCGCGCCCTTATTCCTATAAATATGCTTAACCGTTACCTTCAATTTATTCATTCGACAATGATGACATGAAGTCATCGAAACGTCATGTAGTTTTCATATCGGTTATAACAATTAACACCGATTCCAGGAAAAGAAAGGGAAGCAAGTAAGTAAAATAAGTAAATTCATTTAAATTCGAAAGTGCGAGGAGTGGTCGCCCAAGCTCCCGACCTCTAAGCCCAGTGTTTAAAAAATACACTCGACTATACATGTGATCTTAAGAATATGCCTAATATAAATAGCTATAAAAACAGTTATGTATAAAATATATATACAATCGCTCGAAACTACCGGAAGCACTGTACTTACACTTGAATTAACGATATCAAAGAACTGAACACGCCGTTGGGTAAATACTTAATTTTGTTGTGAGAAAGATCCCTGTAAATAAAAAAAAATTAAATTGGTATAGTTGGTCTAAAGTAACTGAAGCTGCCGATCTGGGGTAAAATATGTAAGCTACGAGTGAAATAAAGCTACACACGAGGGCAAAAATGAAAATAGAATATATATCCCGCCCAATGTACCAAAGCTATCCCCTTTGGAGTAGCTACCAGGGACATAAGAAATTGCTCCCCTCCTGAAACTTTTGAAAGGCGAAATATAGAATGCCAAAGTTATTTAATTAATCGGAGCAAACAATTTGACAGAGTCAATTCCATTCCTAGGGAAAATCTGCTTTCTCCCAAAGCCAAATAGACTAAGAAAGTTTTTCCATTAGTTTTGGGTTTTAACCCAAGTTTAGCTAGCATTGGAAATATTTTGAACTCTTATCAGAATCTCATTCACAATTCACCCACTCTAGTCAAAATATTCTCTAAGGGGTTCATCATTCATTCCTTCAGGAGAACCAAACAAAAAAAAAAACAATCCGCATTAGTGTTTTTCTTTCGTTCAAGGGCCTAGGGTTTCTTTTTGGGAATTTGTTAGAACACCAAAGTACCGTATACAATATCACTGTCCAAGGGCTTTAATCTAGGATTTTGTTATTAACCATGTTGCACTGAAAAATTGTGCATGAGAAAACGGTTTTCTTCAAGGAATATATTTGAAAAATTTGCTTCGAATATATATTTTTGTTGTAGTTTCCTTGCTGTTGCATAATACCCTAGTGGTTCGTTACCTTTTAATTATCCCTGTTACTTTGTTATTATTTTGTAGCTACAGGTAATTTAGAGTTACGTTTTAAATTTTTAATCTTTGGTTGAATTATTATTCCGCCGATACAAGACAGAGATTTTTTAAGAAAGTTTTACTACAAGTTGTGTTTATATAATAATTATCCTATACGATGTACTGAAGAAACGAAACGTTTGCAATAAAGAACATGCGAAGAAGTGAACCTATATATATTACAGTATATAGTAAATAAAAGTCAAGAAAAGCCATAAAGTGTAAAAATAAATCAAAGGCTCTTATGAGTTAACTCGTAAATACGAAACAACCTTCGGATGCTCCCCTCTCGTATGCGTTTTGTTACACCGATCCCCGCCGTCCCCATGGGTAAGGCAGGTGACCATTACCTATCGCGTTTGGAACAGTCAAAATATATGCACAAGCCTTATGCGCTGGTCAGCGAAATTACCAAGAAACGTTTACAGCCTGTGGATGGAAGGAAGGAAGGATTGAAAATTTGCGTATTAGTTCCCTTCTGCGATAACCCTCTCAAGGCTTCGCGCATTCATGAGTTAAAAAGCTTTAACATTATTTGTTTGTACAGCATTTGAAAGAACCTTACAGAAGTTCTAAATTTGCAAGGCCGGTAAACCCATCAGCATCAAGGTGTTGAATATTGCTCAATTTCAGATGTCTGTAAGAGGAAGGAAAGTTCAAAGATATACAGATCTGACATGGGTCAGTAATGCGCGTAGAATTCGGTGTATTGTAAAAATAAATATATATTTTTAACCTTGTGCTCAGAAGATCATTCAGTAGAATTGACGAGATGATGTTTACAGATATCCAAGGGAAATAAAAATAAAACAGTCTACAATTTGTCTGTTTTTAGCGTTTTGTGTTGTATTAAATTTAGACTTTTTGATGTGGTGTTATAAGCGAAATGTAGCGCGCGTAAGAGAAACTCCGTATTTTTTAAAGCCGTTTCTTTGTGCTTTTTGGAGGTCTCAACAACATGCGTGTTTATTTTTAATTACTGTAGAGGAAACAATAGAAACATAGCATCACATGTGGCACTGCGTCCGGAGATGGTATTTGGTTTATATAAACCTACTACACAACCCAAAATTTCTTGATTCGCCCTGACGAAGGGCTAGTGCTCAAAACGTCGTCTTTTGAATTTCTTTACGATGACCAATTTACCTTAACAACTGATAAAGTCACATTTTGATGTTTTACTCCACCACCGACGCAAGACCACAATTTCTATAAAAATTAACTTCTTTATTCAAAACCTATTTATATCCATCTTGTTGTGTGTTTATGACTAACATTAGGCAAACTTGAAAGATAGTGGGTTTAATGCGAAAGATAGGCCAGAATTTTTGTTTATGAAGATCACTGACAATTCCTTTAATAAAAAGCGTCAAACTCACAGCTGGTATAATCGTTTAAGATGTAAAAATGAATACCCTGTAATCTTCCGAATACTGTTTAAAGACAGGTAACTGAAATGCAAAACAAATAAGAAAGAAAGAACAAAAAAATTGAAGATTCGATGCCCTTATATGACACGCCAAGTTATAAGGAGCATAAAATCGTCTGTTAACAGAAAACAAACAATCGGGTGTTGATCTAGTTCGTCCCGTTGTTTGACTGCTTTAAACGTTATCGCATCTTACAGTAAAGAAAAACAAATTGTTTGTTAGCTTTTCATAGCTGAGCTCTCACGGAGCTCCATACTCATAGAACAAGGCATAGAACCATGCCCGTCATTTTCCATGGTCATGGCTAGCGGAATGTTTCGCGGGCGCGTCCGTCCGTACGTCGCGCAGGGCTAGCTCGCGGGCGGAGAAAACGGTTTGCAAAATCGTTCGTTTTTCCCTGAATTTTTTCGCGGTTTGCTACTCAAGACAGGTTTCACATTTCTCAAACGGTGGTCAAGACTGCATTTGAGGCTGCGTAACTCTGCAAGTCAAGCGTTTTTGGAGGAATATAGAGCTAAGTGCTTATTTTTAAACATTCATACGTTAGAACCGAAGAAGCGGAGTTTTAAAGAATTTTCAAGCAGCCAAGGAGCTTAACGGTAAAATAAAT
This sequence comes from Dendrophyllia cribrosa, assembly GCA_024195265.1. Lineage (NCBI taxonomy): Eukaryota > Metazoa > Cnidaria > Anthozoa > Scleractinia > Dendrophylliidae > Dendrophyllia > Dendrophyllia cribrosa. Next base: position 37,219,476 of record JAJLRJ010000005.1, on the reverse strand, counting down.
TACATTTTTCTATAGGAATTTTTGTTCATATCAATTTGTGATTGACTTTTTCTTTGTGTTCACGTTAGTTTTGGAGAAATCAGGTTTATAAAACGTGTTCAAATTCAGTCGGATTGACATCTTGAATGCTTAGCCAGACAGCTCCTCGATGCGCTAATGGTACGCTTTTTGCTTTTAAACATAAACTAACGGATGTTTAAATAAAGTTTTTCAAAAGAAGATGTTGTTGTCCATTTTTTTATGTTTTTTCATTCATTACATAGGTTGAAAAGCGATTTTATGTAAACAAAACGACTTCAATTTTATAGTTCTAACTTCACTCGCGTCACCTTGCGCAAAGATATTTTTGCAATTTTGATTTCTAAATCAGTTTCTCGGGCAATTTTCGACACGCAACTGGTGTGTTTTATTCGGAAATTAGTCATATTAGTTATTTTAGACCAAGAAAAAGTTTTTTTTTAGCTTTTGTGCAGTCCAAATGTACTGTGCAGAAGGTCGCGTTGAATACTGTTTTTGAGAATTGCTAAAATTGAAAAATAGCCCGGTCGTCAATCTTAATTCTAATTTTCCTTGTGCTTCCCACCTTTCACATAAGTCAAGCTTATCATCATCGTCTATTTTCAGAGAGCTCCGCTGTTAGGCTAAGTCTATCTCTATATATTACAAATGTGCAATGGTGGAGGTAAGAGCCACCTCGTAAATTCCACTGCAATTCATATTTATTTATTTATTTATTTATTTTTATAATGAACCATTCAAGATGGGAAAAGTCTCTCAAAAGAAAAGATTACTGACATGGAAAACGAAAATAGAAAGAAATAACAAAACAAATGGTACATTCCATGCGCTTATATCAAACTCCACATTAATTATAAAGAGCATCAGATAGCCTGTCAACAGGAAACACCTTTATTTTAAGACGAAGTTAAAATATAATATAACAGAGAAAAAAACAACAACCGGATGATGATCTAGCTCGTCCCGTTGCTTGGCTGTTTTAACGCTTGGACGTCGGGAAAACTTATACACCTTATTCCAAAATGTCAGCCAATTTTTTTATTCTTTTATATGTATGTTAATTAGCCCTGTTTGCCTCATTTTCGGTTAAAACTTATTTTGTATTTTACACATGCTGACGAGGCAAAGAAAGCTAGTTTACATAGATATTTAACAAATAAGCTCGCTATTATATGTCCTCTGCTAAATAATGGTTTGACGTCATAGCATGGTCAAAACAGAGTGAGGAATTACGAGCGAAATATTCTATTCTGATTATGTCATGATTTGATTGACAGATGGATCTGCAAATGAGGGTGGGAACCAGAATTGACGTGTTTATGACGTCAGAAGGAAGATGATCTAAAAAGAGAACCGCTACATGTCCGTGTGTTTCGGAAAATTCCGAAGATTTCCGGAGACGAAGATTCTCGAGAGTTAACGTTATTTGCGTAATTTACCTATCCTTGTCCTAACTGGGGACAACGTAACCGGAAGTAACACCATTTATCGCATGACGTAGAAAAACCATGTAGAACGTGGTAATTCGGTAACCCACACGGCATTTGTCGTATCACAGAGGATGGGTAATGGAATAGGGGTTTCCAGAGGCATCGAAAATTATTTGGTGCAAAGAAATCTGGGACGGTTCTTATGATAATAATATACATGAAAAATTACTTAATTGTGATTGGCTAAGAGCAGTGCAGTTCAAGTTTAAAAACAAAGTGTAACACTAGTGCAAACAAATTAAAAACCAAACCACGAACCACTACGAATAGAAAAGAGGAAGAAGGAGTAAGAGAAGTAAAGAAAAAATATATTGATCACACGACTGAACGAAAAAAAGCAAAAAATGTTGCCATGTCTCGCAGTTCACCTTGACGAAGCTGAATGATAGTTACCCTTGGCAAAGCTATTCAAACTGATCGATCTGGATGAAACGAAAGAACGCAATTTAAATTTCTGAAAATGCCTTTTAATTATTAGCCTTGTAATATGGTATATGCTTAACGCTTCTTTGAAAATGTTCCTAAACGCGGAAGCAGCTAGATTGGAACCGAAAGATCTATCAATTACGGTCACAGGAGCTAAAACGAGCAAGTTTGTAAGACATATTTTCGCACCGAGGGCTGTTATGTCCAAGTTTTGGCGAACTAAGTGGAGAAATAATTTATTAACTGGAGCAGAGACTCTCTGTGCAGCAACAAGAAATGTATTTCCCATGGGCATACGCATCATTACCATGTTTGGCATTCGCAGTTTTGCCTATTTATACCACTCCTTGATTCGTGCTATTCACTTGACGCCAATCAGCCATCCTACAACTTTGCTCGGGGTAATTTTACCAGTTATGACCGACGAAGCGTAGGTTAACGTAGCAGCGATTCGAAAGGACTTCGACCAATTTAAGGATTTTTTACTAGACCAGCTTCGCCAGCATAAAACCGAATTGTCCGCTCAATTTAGTAAATCTAGCGAGGCAGCAGATTCCGCTTTCCAGATATCCAAACAACTGAAATTCGGTGCGTCACATTCAAGTACTCCGGCAACGAGAAGAGCTACAAGTTCAACTCCGCGGTTATTGACAAGTTACAAAGTGCGCTTATCGCCAGAACAGCCGAAGAAAAGCCGGAACTATTAATACGCGAAGCTATCGATCGCTTGGGGAAAAGGAACCGTAAAATCAGAATTGCAGACTCCTCCGAGGCCGGTTGGTTAACGGTGAAACTCTACGAGGGTAACGCCGTCGCATTGAGTCCCGAAGACGACAAGAAAATTCGTGCGGCGGAGAAGGAGGCGCCACGTGAACTCGGCCGCAATAGGATCAAACGTAATGTGGAGCGATCTCAGGGCAGAAGTTTGCAATATCCTTCATACGGGGTCCGTTACGCAGGACAAGGAAGCTCGTCCAGGTTTTTCAACCAGCCCTCGCAGTTCAGACAGCCGGACTAACCAAGGGAACACTGTCATTTCTGCAGAAATTCCCGGCGTTGGTGGCGCGAATGTCCCAGTCCGTCTTGTTAGATTCAATCCCATTGGCAACACCAGTAGCACAGCCTCAAGTACCTCTTCGCCTTATACGGCCGCCCGGTCATGATGGCAGCAGGCAGTTCGCGGACGTCTCTCAAGAATTTTCTAGAAACTTTCGCAGTAGTACTATCGAGGAGGAATTGGACGCTTTAATGACAGATAAGTGTAACAATGATTTGCTCGAATTTTTTAGGAATAGCTTGCATGAGTACGAGCTGCGACGCCTATTGTCAAAGGGCGTTTACGAGCGCATATTCAATTTTGGATAGATGTTGGTGCACCCGAATGGGTTTTGGGTGTCATTAAGCATGGTTATTTTATTCCTTTTGAGGCAACATCTCCTAGCATTTATTTAGGTAATAACAGGTCGGCCAAAAGTCACCCCCTTTTTGTGCCTCAAGCTGTTTTAAATCTCCTTGAATTAGGTCTGATCACTCTGTAATGTTTTCTCCCCGACCGTCGTCAATCCGCTTACCGTTTCTTTCCAATTCGGAGGGCAAGGGAAGGCTTATTCTCGATTTGCGCCACGTCAATAAATACGTTCCGAAGGCTAGGTCTCGTATGGAGAATTGGAGAGTTTTCATGCAGTACATTGCCCCGGACGGGTTTTTATTTTAATTCGATATGAAGTCAGGATCCCATCATATAGACATTGCTTACCCACATCAACAGTTTCTGGGGTTTTCGTGGCCTCTCAATTCATCAACCGACAGATTTTTCTGTTTCAACGTGCTACCTTTCGGTTTGTCTTCCGCCCCTTATCTTTTAACCAAATCATCCCGTCCACTCGTAAGGCATTGGAGAGCCCAAGGTTTTCATTTCGTTTTGCATTTGATGACGGCGCGTGTTGTGAGATAGATTTGCCTTCTGCTCGCTTCGCTGCCGAGATTATTCGTTCCGATTTGGCTAAGGCCGGAATTGTCGCTAATAGCAGCAAATCTATCTGGGTTCCAACTCAGGTTATGGAATGGCTGGGTTTAATATGGAATCTTCGGGAGGGTCTAGTTCTGGCCATCCTGCCGGCCAGGCTTCAAAAGCTTCTTGATTCATTGCAATCACTTAGGAATCATTTGCTTTACTTCGCTCCGCGTTTTCTTGCCTCCGTTGTGGGAAAGATGGTTTCGCCTGCGCCAGGAGTGGGAAATGTCAGTGTACTCATGTCTAGGTTTTTACAATCTGCTGTTAGTTTTTGGGATTCTTGGGATAACCTAACTTCCTACCAATTTTACCCCCAGTGTTCGGCCGAAATTGACTTTTGGTCACGCAATTGCTCCAAATTATCCATTCCGATGCCAGCGATTTTGCATGCGGAGGTCACGCATTATGCCTAGATTCTCACGAATTCGAGCTGTTTTTACAAGCCTTTTCCTCTATTCAGACGAAGCAAGACAGCAATAGCAGGGAATTGTTAGTTATTATTTATGGTCTTAAGTCTTTTTGATCTTTCATTTAAGGCAAATTGCCAAGGTTTACACGGACAGCAAGAACGCAGCCTGCGCGGCTATTATCTCCCACAGGGGTTGCACGTCGTCTCACCGTCGTCACGATTTGGCATTACAAATTTTTCAGTTTTGTGTCCTTCACAATATTTCAATCGAAGTTTCTTGGATAGCAAGATTGATGAATGATTTTGCTGATCCATGAGCAGGATTGTTGATTACGACGACTGGTGCGTGTTTGGTGAATTTTTCGAGTACGCCAGTTCAATTTTCGGACCTTTCACAGTCGATCGCTTTGCATCCTCAGACACAGCCAAGTGTCATAGATTTTATTCTAAATTTTGGTGTCCAGGATCAGAAGGTACGGACGCGTTTAGCACCAGTTGGGCAGAAGAAAACAATTGCCTCGCACCTCGGGTGTACTTAATTTCACGTACTATTTTGCACCTTTAGTCTTCTAGAGCGGTTAGGACTTTATTAGTTCCCAAGTGGCCCTCGGCAGTATTTTGGTCTATTTTGTTTCCGACGCACGGGTTTCGTTTTTCAGTTAAGCAGGTACTGGAATTCGTTGATCCGACGGGCTTTTTTGCTTTATCGCCAATGATACCATTTTTTCTCTGTTTAGATTTAGATCTTCGGTTTTAGTCGTGCGACTTGACGCTTCATAGCGGATCTCATTGATTTATGGTGTGTGCACAGTTTACTAAGGATTCCATTTTCGCAGAAGCGTTTTTCAGTTATTGTTCGTATTCCCCAATGGGGTTTTGCATTCCGCCAAGGGCGATGATTGTCTTTTTTGGCTTACAGGAAGGTTTTTCAATTTTATTTCGCGATTTATCACAGTATTTTGTCCTGAGGATCGGTGTACTTGTTTTCGCATGATGCGATTATCATTCCTCCAAGGGAGATGTTGCACGCATTGTGATTTAATTCCGCCAAGGGCGATGCAGTGTCATTTGTTTAGCACACAATTGTAGTACCGCCAGTTGGCGATGGTTGACACGTTGACTAGTAGCCGAGTGCTTGTGGTTGTTGGAGCAGTGGTTATTGTAACACGAAGTTATCCAGTTATCCAGTTATCCAAAGGCCTAGAAGGTCCACGGCGTATTTTCTCGCTAATTGATTTTCTGATTTCGCGTTCTTCTTTTCACAATATTTCTATTTACGGGAAATAGTTTTCCGATTATATATATAATTATTTCTTTACAAATCATTTCAGAGATCTTTCCAGTCCAGAGTTGCAGTCCTTAGCAAGACAGATCCCTTCAGTCCTTGCCGGCAGCAGAGCTTGGTCAACTACAAAAGGATACCTCTCTTACTTCAGGAAATGGAAAGCTTGGGCTTCGCTTTTTCCTGAATGCAAGTACTTCCCAGCGGATAAGACTCGTGTTGCTTTATATTTACTCAATTTATTGCAATCGGGCTATTCGTATTCTTCCATCACGTCAGTCTTCTACGCAATTAGTTTTTTCCATAATTCCTGTGCTGTACTCTGAGATCCTTGTGATTCGAAGTTTCTGAAGCTCGTCCTCAAAGGTTGCAAAAGGCGGGTTTCTAGCTCCATTTCGCATAGGAATAGATTGCCTATCTTGCCCGATCATCTTCATAAGTTAGTATCTCAATTTGCATCGTTAGACGCTAGTTTATCTGACATAAGGATGTATGCTTTTGTTTAGTCGACTTTTCGGCTTTTCCTCGTTACGTTATGACGAGGTCGGTAATATTAAGTGCTGTGATGTAAATGTTAGAGATCAGTATTTTTACCTGTACATACCAAAGGGTAAGACCGATCAGTATTATGAGGGATCGACTAGATCGTTCGCTAAGACCGGTAAGCTTACTTGTCCTTACAGTATGCTCGTTAGTATGCACAACTAGCCAAGGACGACGCCAATTCAAGCGAATTTGTATTTAGATCTTTAGGGTTCAGTAAGAGAAAGGGCCATTTTCCTCGGTCTGGTACAAAATTTTCTTATTCGAGGGCTAGAGAAGTTGTATCACTTAAGCTTAAAACGATAGGGCTCGAAACGTCAAGGTTTAAGAATCGGCGGAGCTTCTACCGCTATCAATAATGATTTACCCGATCGGGTTGTTAAGAATCACGTTGGATGGAAGACGGATAGGGCCAAAGGCTTGTATCGTCGTGACGGCTTTAATCATCAGTTGATGGTCACTCTTAACATGGGCATTTAGTCATTATCCCATTAAAGTATCTCTTATCCCCCAGCTTTGTGTTTGAGATGGCTGGTCGGCTCCCTCCAATTGTCTGTAGTGTTTACATGGGAAATGTGTTCTATTCGGCTGAGCGCAGCGATAGAGAATAGAAATATATTTCCCATGGGCATACGCATCATTACCATGCTTGGCATTCGCAGTTTTTGCCTATTTATACCACTCCTTGATTCGTGCTATTCACTTGACGCCAATCAGCCATCCTACAACTTTGCTCGTGGTAATGTTTTGCATACTACATGTATGTTTTTGTACCGCTATAAACAGCTATTTTCAACCTTTAAACTCCAGAGGTTAAGGTGGTTCTGCATTGGTTTGGAGAATACGTTTCCAGTTTTTTCTCCGAATTAGGAGTTTTTCCACTGGTTTTTTGCATCCGGCTTAATCACCGCCTCAACGTTAAGTAAATTTCAATTTTTCGTACCATTTACTATTAATACTGTCTTTAAGACAGACTTCCCTTACGGGGGCCATGGTTTGCGATGTGCTTACACAGACAGATATTGTAATAGTTTTACTTTACTGTTAATAAAATGGCTGGTCCAGATGGCTGGTCGGCTCCCTCCAATTGTCTGTAGTGTTTACATGGGAAATGTGTTCTATTCGGCTGAGCGCAGCGATAGAGAATAGAACAATTCATCTTGTTTTGGCTTGTAAATTATTTTTCAAAGCTATGTGCTAAAGGAGGGACTGAAAAACGACATCGAGTGCAAATAACGATTTCTTTAACGTTTATTTGTGTCCAAATGCAGTAATATTTTGTTAAACTGCATTTATTGTAGTTCTTTCAAATCGGACAGCTTTTCGCTCTGTTCAGCCGCAAGCTTGTTCAGTTTATTTTTCAGCTCTGAATTTAACTCTACGATTCTCTGCCATTTTACTGCTGTATTTTATGTAACTATGTCGTTGTTTTAAATAGGTAGACTCTCCGTAGAAAACTTCGCTTTGTGAAATACTATTATTGTCATTATTTAAGAAATTGTTAACACATCGCGCCGTAAAGATAAGAAACTTACATTAACCCTTGGACGTACAGGCAAACTTATACCCACACCACCCCCTTTGAACATTTTCCACTGCTGCCCACTTGCTCTAGATGACGGACAAGGACACTAGCCAAACTGTCTGGCTCCAAGTCAGAGCCGTTCTTGACTTTAATTATCTTTCTCACTTCAACCCAGCTCGATCGCATAAGGATATAATAGGTCTTTGTATCCGTTAGCTTGATTTTGAAACCATGTCACTCGACGAAGTAAGCGTCTGTGAGTGTGTTAAGCCTTATTTTTTTTTTGTCTGAACTCCACGATAAAAAAAGACTGTTACTAGTCGTTTTTGAGGATATTTACATAATTAAAAAAATTAAAGACTGTTGCTAGTCTTTTTAAAGATACTTGAATAACTTATGCAAATATATTCTAATGATATTGTGGGGTGGTCATTCCTTCGTTGCTTCTTTCGTTCTTTCATTGGACCGTACTTAGGGGTGCGGTAGGAAAAATGCCGACTAGGGTGGGGTAATGTATTATCATGAAATTTCTTTATTTGTGAAGAATCTCTTTATGTTTATCGTAAGTAATTAGAAAATCCCGATAACTGTTATCGGTACTTATCGAGGCGAGATAAAACTGGTTAATGTTCCTAAAAACAAACAAAGAGTCGTTTTACCGCGAGAGGGAAATGTTTACATTTTCCTCCTATGAATCAGTTTTCTTAAGGGACGGAAAAGGTTTGACACTTGAACACGTTTCAGTAAAATGGCGTCTCGTTTACGCCACTTGCTGATTACAAGACGTCAATGTCCCATTACCGTAATGTAAACACACATTGCAAGACTTCAAATTGGAAAGAACAATTCCTAAAGAATATGTGTTCGCTTTGTAAGTAAAATTTTGAAAGGTGGGAGCGTTGATATCGATCGAGTCGTGGAGCCATGTCTACGGTTGAAGTCACGAAGCAAAAAAGCGGATTTTTAAAAAATTTTCAAGCAGTCTAGGAACATTATAGTAAAGAACATTACACTTTTTAGTGTTAATAGCCCAATTTCGATATATTAAAATTCAACTTGAAACAAAAGACATCACTACGAGGCTTAGGGAAATAAACCATACAAATCCCTGCTATCATTCCCATTGTTTCAAGTTGAATTTTAATATATCGAAATTGGGCTATTTATGTCGATATAAATGTTTGAGTGACTTTTTCTTTGTGTTGTTAGAATATTGTTAAGTTTATAAAGCGTCCCCAAATTTAGTCAAATTGACAGCTTGAATTTTGCCATGTGCTTAGCAATTAAATGTTGCTTGCGACGACAATTTTCGATGTGTTGATGGTACGCGTTTAGCTGTTAAATATAAACTAATGGATATTTGAATAAAATGTTTAAAAACAGTTCTTTGTTGCCCTTTTTTGGCTTTGTTCATTCTGAACATAGGTCAAAAAGCGATTTTATGTAAACATTAGATTTGTTTGTATTTTATAGTTCTGCACTCACATCACTTAATGCAAAGTCTAGTCTGTGTGCTATTTAATTTTTACAATGTTGATTTTTGGCTTCCAAATTTGTTTCTCGGACGGTTTTCGATATGCAACTGCTGTATTATATTCTAAAATAAGTCATACTAGTTATTCTCGACTGATAAAAAGTTGTTTTTCTCTAAAAAATATTTTACTGTGTTTCGTTGTGCTAGAAAAAGTTTTTGTGAAGTGGCGACTCGATGCGACAACTGTGTTTAGTTGTTGTAGGCAATCTAGCGGAAATTCGATAAAGCAGTTAATTAAAAAATCATATTTTCCATTTAATGTTTGTAATATTGGAATAATGTTTGTCCCATATTTTTCACAATCTCTGATAGATACCTATAAATTAGTTTACAAAACAATCTATCTTTATGCTGGGATTGACTGATGTGTTATTGTTGATAATCTTGACGGATGGTAGTAAACAACGATTGTTTAATCCGATCCGCTGATTAGGTAAAATACTCTGGTGCTAAGGTGACATTCAATACTTTATTGATTGATGTGACTAGATAGCAATTCTGATAGACATTAGATACACACACACGTTTTACTATATATCTTGTCTATGTTCTACATAAGCTTAGTATGTGGTAAAATTAAAACATTTCAGTTCTGTATTTAACTTAGATTTCTTTGAGAATGTCAATATGATTGGCGGAATTTGAATCCACCCTCTTCAGTCTCGTCTTGTTTCAAGAAATAAACTATCCTGATGTACATGAGACATACGAGGACCCCACAGACATTGCAAGGGCCCCACTGAAAACCGCCTTGAGTTGGGTTCCCTCATTAATTATGTGAAAGTGAAACCGGAAATAATATATTATAATTAATTTAACGTATTCCGTAGACTATAGTCCAAAAAAGAACTTCGTTCAACAACGTTGAAAAAACATCTGCGCCGTTCAAGTAAATCCTGTAAATAAACATGTGTACACCACAAAGCCTGCTTTTCAAAGGTGCTAATTGTGGTCAGTTGGGAGGGTTCATACTAAATAACCGCAACGGTTTTGGTTCAAAACATTTAAAATAATTGGAATATTTTGTGAATAAGATTGAGTCTTTTTCTTAGCAGTGGAACATCCAAATAACGATAACTCGCCGAAATTGCGTTAAATTACTTCTTTCAGTACCAAGCAAGCTACCATGTAAGCCAACTGTGAGTACCATGCAAGCCAACTGTGAGGTAAACTCAAACCTGCTTCTCGAAACTTTGAAGTGGGACCAGCTATCATTAAGAAGAAGAAAACAAAAAGCTATAATGATGTTTAAATCCCTCAACGGGTTAGCCCCAGTGTACTTGCATGATTTATTCAGTGAGCGACACACAGACTATGACTTGCGTGATTCTTTCCGTAAGTTAAACTTACCAAGCCGCGTAGTGACTATTTGAAACGTAGCTTTGGCTATAGCGGTGCCTTACTGTGGAATTCTCTTCCTGAAAATATAGGGCGATTAGATCAATTGGGCAGTTTAAGAAGGAAATTAACCGCGCACTTGAAACATTCGATTCCCACTCGGCAATCTTGTAAATCAGTTTTTATAGTTATTTTAATTTTTATAAATGATTGTAATTAAAATGAGAACCATATCATGTTTGGTCTGTGCTGCTTGCGACCTCACAGAAAATACAGCTTGCTAGACCAGGCAGTCCTACTTTATGCAGAGAAGGTCCTGAAAGGAGCCAGCACCCAGTCCACTCTCGCCGTCCAGGCTAATCAATGTGGGGCCGTCGAGTCACCACAGAAAGGCTGGGCCCTAAAATGATCCAAGAAGGCAGCCAGATTTACGGACGACCAGAGGAAGTACCTGGAGGACAAGTTTAGAATTGGCCAGGAGACGGGCCATAAAGCTGACCCCGAACAAGTTAAAATGCGGTATACGCGCAACGAAAGAGGCGAGTGCCGATTCAAGGTGGATGAATTCATGGCCGCAGGGCAGATCCAGAGCTTTTTCTCCAGAACAGCCGCCAAACTTCGCTACACTGTCGCCCCAGAAGTCGACGACGAAGAAACGGACGACAACAACCGAGCAGCCGAAGATGAGAAGGCTTTCTCAGATGCGCGCAACATCATCCTGATGCAATGCGCACCAGTGCACCCCATAGTCTACGACACCTGGAACCTCTGTGCGATGAGCTCGTCCAACAAGCCCAGTAAGCTGACGGTAACCCAGCTACACGAGATTTGCTCGCACTTCAACATGGAGGATTAACCCTCTGGACGTAGGAAGAAGCCCTATCTGGATTTTATTTCGGAACTTGCTCTTGCGCATCCTCGAACTTATCATAGTAGAACCAGTGTAACACGAACTCTTGACAGGAGCCGAAAGCAGTTGGAGTTAGCGCTTTGAGTAAGAGCGTAGTTTAACTTTCCTATCAAAACTATCACAAGAAAAAAGGAATTAGCGCGAATAAACGAGGGAATTTGAGTTTGGTAACTCTCAAATAAAGCAAGGACCACTTGGACAAACAGCACGGCGAAGTGAAGCCGGATCTTGGTGTAGATCAGGATCAGCAGTATCGAATAAAACTTAAAACTAAATGCAAGGCTGATCGGACAGCTATAAAGGGTATTTTATTGCCCAATATTTCGGTTAGGCAAAACTAACCTTCATCAGGGGCTACAAAGAGCTAAGTAAAAATGGAATAAAAAGGTTAAACCGCTATCACACCAAACTCCACGACTGCTACGACCGTCCCGATAACGCCGATTCTATAATTCTTGTAAAATTTGTATGAGTCGGGGTAGAATTGTGTAAAAATACCCGAATTTCGGTTTAAAGATTATACATTCCCGTTGTTACCACGACTCTCCCCGATTGTACCACGACTGAGCCCCGACAGTCCCGATCTAGCCACGTTCCAGCCACGTTCCAGCCACGACAGTACCCCGATTATAACCCGATTATACCCACGACTCTCACGACTGAGCCCCGACAGTACCACGACTACCGTTCGTGCCACGTTCTCGCCAAGACAGAGCCACGATCTATCTGATTGCGCCACGACAGAGCCACGTGACAGCCACGCGACCTCGCCAAGACCTATATATACAGCCGATTTTCAAGCAGACCTCATTCTAATGTGAGTTGTTCTACAGAGCACATCACTATGCCTCGCAAGAAGGGAACTGCAGCAAAGGCCAAGGCAAGTCCAGTCAAGGGTAAGGGCCAGGCCAAGACTAAGTCACGTAGAAAAACACCTTCAACTTCAACAAGTGTTTCTGACCAGGGTGAATCTGACCACTCTCCTGGTGATGGTGGTGATGCTGGTGAACCTGGTCTTTCTCAACCTCCAGGACAGAAACGCGTGAGGGTGGCTGCGGACCTCAATGAGGAAGAGGAAGAGGCCATGGTGGAGTTTTTGACGGATCACGAGCTATTGTACAACAAGAAGCTTCAAGATTACCGGGACAAGAATAAGAAGCAAGCCCTGTGGGATGAGATTGCAGCCAAGTTGGGGAAGGATGTCAAACTCCTTCAGACATGGTACGAGTCCGTGAGGACTCGTTACGGAAAGATCCTCAAGGACAATAAAAAGTCTGGTTCTGGTTTGCTCCATCTTACCCTGAGGCATCAATGGATCTTCAACAAATTCAGCTTCCTCCACCAGTCCATTGCACCTTGTCCAAGACGAACCCTGGGTAGCCTGGAGGCCAAGTCTGCTGCTGCTGCAACTACAGTGACTGGTGATGGGCCTGATGATGATTATGATGAGCGTACTTCAGTGGTTTCTTCACTTGGTGATGGTGCTGCTGCTGCTTCCACTACTCCTGTTACTACACCTACTCCATTATTCCCTACTCCTGTGTTGCTAGATGTGAGGCCAAAAAGGGATGGTGGCAGAAAAGAGAGAGCCCATGAAGAACAGACATTGTCCAAACTGAATGAGGCAAGAGATCAGAGTATTAAGCTGCAGAGAGAATTCCTGACACTGATCAAGACCCACAAGGAGTCCACCAATGAATGAACAACATATGCCAATTGGCATAAGAGCGTGATGATTGACCTGACCATAGCTTGTGAGCTGTGTACCGCTTGCTGTCTTCTCTGTAAATGATGACAATATACAAAACCTTGACTTTTATACCATTTGTAGGTAAATCTTTTATAAAACGTGGTGATGTCGTGGCTATTCATACTCATGTAATATTCATTATCCCGCGCGATGACGTAATTGGCATTATACAAGGTAGAATAATATATGTAAATGTGTCAGTTCGCAAAGATTTCCATGGAGGAACGTCAGAGTGACTCTGCTTCAGCACGGCCTGCTCCTGTTGTGGCCGCAGAATTACAGCAGGCCGTGCTCCCTCTTCAACCACAAACGCAAGCTTCTTCAAACGAAGTTCTTGGTCTTAGTAGCACTTCGATGAGTGCTGTCAGCCGCGGAACAAGCACATTCGCCGAACCACGTGGCGGGGCTCCGAGTTCATCGTCAACCGCAGCGGAGCAGTTACGGGTTGGCTTCTTGGTTCTGTGTATTTTGGCGTTATTTCTGGAATAGCTACGGTTTGGTTCGTTGGGGCGAGCGAGATATTTATTTCTCCGGTTTCCGTTTCAATTTTTCTTTCGGACCCTTGTTTGTTGTAGTTTAGGCGGCGTTTTTATTTCGGTTGTGTTTTTAGGAATTTTGCACGTGTGAATTCCTAATTAGATTCGGTAGATTTTTGGTTTTTAGTCTTTGTTCGCGGGGGTGTTAAGACATTTTTGCTTGCTGAATATCGACGGTATATTATATCGGGCCCAAGATTGAAAGCGATAGGTAAGGTTTTAGTCTCATGTTTATGTGACTGGGCTATCTTCGCATGCGTTACACGGGAGCTGAGCATCTTTGTGAGCCCAAGGTGAAACGAAGGGTTTTTGGCGAGCCTAATGACGAATTGAGTTGAGTATCTTTGTGAACTCACTATTAAGATAAAGATTCCTTTGGGAGCCCAATGGCGAAGTAAGTTGAGTCTCTTTGTGAACTCGCTATTGAGATTAAGTTTTGCTTGGTGAGCCAAATTGACGGACCGGAGTGAGTGAATTATCTTTGTGAGCTCTCTGTTGAGCAAAGGGTTTCTTTGTGAGCCCAATCATGGACGAAGTAAGTTGAGTCTCTTTGTGAACTCACTGTTGAGATAACGGGTTTCTTTGTGAGCCCAATGACGAAGTAAGTTGCAAGGATATGAACCGCGTCGCACAGCGCGTATTTACTTTGGCTATTGAGAGAAAATATTACTTTATCAATGATCTATGTCCGGCCTTTCAAACATGAATGCGGCGGACTGGTTTCCGCGAAAGCTGTCTCGTAACGACGCTATGCTGTCACCAAGATGCTGACAGATTGTCCAGATGGAGTTGAAGGTGGAAATGGTCATTCCTTGGATCTTATGGCTCTAGACAGAAATGCCTTGAGAAACGGACAGGGCGGGATTCCTCCACATTTCAATGTATTCAATCAGACTTTTAGGAATTGCGATGGGTGCAAAGTCAATGCCTACATTTTCCCGCCCTTTGGTCTTATTTTTTCCTTTGCTTCGATTTCTCCTTGCTCAGGATGCGGTACTAATATGGTAGTTCCAAGGTTGTCACCTTTTCCTCCCGGGTGGCCAGTTTTAATGGGTATGACTCAACTGATGATCGTTTTAGCGCGCAAGGTTTGCCCGGATGCATTGCTTTTTCCTACCAAACAAGGCTTTAGATGTCGCCCTTTGACGTTTGACCTTCTTGTGTGCTGTGTGAGAAGAGCTTCAGAGAGAAATCAGTAATTTTCTTCTCTTCTGTTCTCACAGTCTTTACCCAGAGTCCCAAAACTGTTTGTCCCAGCAGTGGGCTGTCCGTGCTAATTTCAACCTAACGATCAGGGATTTTGATTTTGCCAACGGTGTAGTCATGCTAGATGTGGAACAGGTCCACCCTCGTCTCAGTCTTTGAAAACTCCTGTAGACCTTCCACGAATTGAAGCTCGAAGACTTATTAGACGAAAACAGTCAACTTCATATTGTAGACAGAAGTCGTCTTTGGAGAGGGGTTTGGAACATTTTTGCAGAAGTGGTCGCCGCCTCGAGATCCCCATGCACTCTGCTACCGTGATGATGTTATCCGTTTTCTAATCTGGAAGGATCATGGGGGTAAAACGAAAGTGCATAATTTATAGATATGTGTCCCGCCTTTGGGACCAAGAGGCCTTCTAAGTGCCCTTGGCCGACTCGATTGGCATTTGGGGCCGTGGACTCCTTAATTAAAGAAAAAAACTCAGAGCGATCTTCACCGCGCAAGAGTGAGGTTCGGATAATTCAGGTGTTCCCGGTTGGAGCCTTTTTTTCTGAGTGACTTGATCGCAATCTCGGATCTTATCCGTAGTCGATTGAACGATCCGGGTTTAGTTTCTAAGAAGATCTTCGTTTTGGCTCGGGATCAAGCCTTCTTTAAAGCTATGTTTTTTCTGGGGACCGGGCGGGTGATTTAGGCAGAATGAAGACTCAAGAAATTCTATATTTCCCACAGAAAGAAGGCCTCCTGTTCAACCATATGTATACGAAAACGATGCGGGGTGGCTCGAACAATTTTTTTTTTTCGCCTTCAAACGGCGTAGAAACAATAATTCGATTGTCCTGTTAGGGCGATACAGGCTTATATCTCCATTTGTGACCTATTGACAGTTCGCGTGCTGCATATATTATACCTTTTTCGTCCATTAAATTCGTCGGGGAGATTATGGCCGCTCCGTTTGACTCTTCCGCAGCACAGGCTCGTCTTTCTTTTTATGTTCAGTGCCTGCCTCACGTTTTTTGGGTCGCGCAACATTACCCTTCATGGCTTGAGAAGTAGCTCTGCAATATCGTTAGGTGACACTCCAATATCTGATATCCTTTCTCTTGTTGGCTGGAAGTCATCGGAAACAGCGGAACTTTCAATTCAAGTTGAATAAAGTATTGTGTCTGGGAGGACCGAGTGGCGACCTTGCGAATATTTCGTTAGTCCTTCCTGAACATTACCAGAGACAAAATAGTTTGACAGGATTCACTACAGCTTTTGGCTCTTAATAAAAGCTTGTATTTCTGTAAAGTTGTAGATGTATATTTATCTACGTTGGGGATTGGAGGGGAATTAGATTTGGGAGGTGAATTTAGGATTGGGAGTGTTAGAACGATGGAGAGAGGTTCGTACAGATTGGATCTGGGGTACCACGGGGGCCTGAGACAGGGAGAACTTGCCTCATACCTTAATGCTAATTCGTCAGAGGAAGGGATAAGGTACTATTCATACTCATGTAATATTCATTATCCCGCGCGATGACGTAATTGGTATTATATAAGGTAGAATAATATATGCAAATGTGTCAGTTCGCAAAGATTTCCATGGAGGGAGTCAGCCCTCCCCCCTACCCTTCCGCTGACGACATTAGTACTCTGTGTCCCTTGTCGTACTCTCGACAGGGAGAACTTGTCCCATACCTTAATGCTAATTCGTCAGAGGAAGGGATAAGGTACTATAACGTGTATGTCGTGGCTATATCTTGTCTCTTACGTGGCCCGAACGTGTGAGTCGTGGTAAAGTCGTGTGAGTCGTGGCACAATCGGGTTCAGTTGTGGTATATTCTTGGCGCAATCGGGGTTCTAATGTGGCTGTGTCGGATGAGTCTTGGCCTGGTCGTGGCTCCGTTGTAGTGTAGTCGGGAGATGCAAGACCCTCGAAGCGTCCACGCTCGGGCCACGACCAATCCGACTCCACCTCGACTGAGCCAAGATTGTGTCCCGACTATTCCGACCGCGCCACGTCCTCACCACGTTCTAGCCACGAGTTTTGATAATCCTGAGAGTTTCACGATAATTAAGCTCCGACCTAAAAAGTCGTGGCACCCCTCCCGACCGTTCCCGATCCTCACGAACTGGCCACGACTAACCCCGATCACACCACGACCTTCCCGACTTGGCCACGACTTTTCACCCGATTTTCCATATTTTTGAGTCGGGACGGTCGTAGCACGATCGGGAAGCTCGGTGTGATAGCAGTGTTACAAGATATAAAATGATTCCAATGAAAAGGTTAAATATGATTGGTTAGCAAAAATAAACAGCAGAAAATAACGTTAACAAAGGCTACTATAAAATAGAAATATATTAAGTTTCATCGCGCCTGTTCATCCCATAGGGTTCAAAAGTCTTGCCCTTGGAAATTAAAAATGCTTCTCTGGCCTTACGAATGGCGTCTCTTAATATATTTCTATTTTATAGTAGCCTTTGTAAACGTTTCTGCTGTTTATTTTTGCTAACCAATCGTATTTAACCTTTTCATTTGAATCATTTTATATCTTGTAACCGTTTTATTCCATTTTTACTTAGCTCTTTGCAGCCCCTGATGAAGGTTAGTTTTGCCCAACCGAAATATTGGGCAATAAAATACCCTTTATAGCTGTCCGATCAGCCTTGCATTTAGTTTTCAATTTGAGTTTGCCGAGTTCAATTTATCAGGGTTCTACTGTGATTTGCATGTTTTAAGGACGTTCGCGGTAATTGTGTATGCGCATCCTTACTGCGCACGCAATTCATGTCGCAACGCCATGCTACGTCATGCACGAGCGCGCGTGCAAGAGAAGAAATCTAAGCACATAAAGGACTGGTAGCCGTTGCGTTAACTTTGCTTAGATTTAACTCGCTTGGATGGTCGGTGACCCCCAATTTTTTTTTTGATAGATAATTTTCTTTGGCACTTCTCGACAGTTTGTGAAAAAAAGAACAAAAAATCAATGTAGGAAGTTTAATTTTTTCCATTTTTCTACCCGCGCGACATCGAATCCTGCCAATTTGCGGCTGTCAGAGTTTGCAAATGCTGTTGTTTAAAGATTAAATTTACTTTAAAAAACGTCAACAGTTGAATGAATTTGCTGAACAGACCTACTCGCATAAAATTTGGTAAAGAAAGTTGCATTTTAGAGATTCATTTGCAATATTTTTAGACTAACAGACATTGTTGTCTCATCCCGTAAGGAAGACCAATTTTTTTAAAATTAGGGTCGCCTTTCAGATATCTTATCTCGGAAACGAAGTCGGTGACCCCCTCATTTTTTTGCATTTATGTCACGAACAACTCATAACCTAGCTGTAGCAAAGTTTTATAAAAAAATCAATGTTAGAAGATTTTCGCGCGAACTTCCTTAAATCTAGAATTCATTTTTTATTTCTAAGAATCTCCTGTAGACGAGTGCCCGTGTTGTCGGTCTTTCTGTTTTCAGTCTCCCTGTTTGTCATGTTATGTAACGCAATCTCGACTCACGTAACAGCACTTCCACAAGACTCGTGACACGTCACGCGCGGAGATTTCACTGTAGTTTCAGGCCTCAGGTTTTGCAAAAATGAAGACAAACAAGGACACAATGTACAAATAAACATATTGTAGACCTGATTATCAGTACTAGACAGGATAGATATTTAGTAAAGATTTGAACACCTCGCTGTGTCGTGATAAAAACTTGACCCCATGTTTACGTTCAAATACTTGAAAGCCAGGATATGAGTTCTTTTTGGCTGAAAATTGGTTTAAAATTTCCACCTAATGTCTATGAAGCATGTATGTATCACTGTGGGACTTGAGATTGACTAAATTTAACGTATTTTGGCTGAAACATTTGTTTGAGTATTGATTTGTGTGTCGCGCCGAACCTCAAAACTGTCAAGTCAGAAAGGTCAAATTTAACTCAAGTGCTCCCTGAATTTCGCGTTCCCAAAAATTCATTTCATGTGCTGCCCTAAATTTTAAAACCATATTTTGAAAGCTTAGAGATTGCTTTTTAATCTAGTTTGTCCTTTGCTGTTTGAAACTAGGTACCAGGCGTTATTTTAGGCCTTCGAATTTCGACGAAATTTTGCTCGCGTGAAATCCTCAAAATTTTGCAAATATTTAAAAATCTGTAAAATAATCTAGTGGAAACCAATTCAAGCAGATGACCACTCAAAATGTCTGTTAAAAATCCAATCCCTTTAGTGCGATAAGAAACTTACTGGGTTGAATGATATTTAAACAAGAAAACTCTGCGAGTATTATAATCGGGCTTCCTTCTTCACTCCTTTTACCTTAAAATTTGAACAATTACGTCCCAAATACAAATTTTCAAAATACTCTACTAACTCTTCAAGAGAACTAGTTTCAATCAATACACACGGCGTCCCAGATAGATCATTCATTCCTGTACGATCTCTACTATGTGAATCAAACCATCCCTTATGTCAAAAATAGCGACTGTATAAATTATTATTGTCAAAATAAATGACCAACTATGTCTTATAATTATCACGTAACAACGATTCATAAGCCTCAAACAAAGGTAAACAACAACTCTCTTCTATTATACCGTCATTTAAATAATGTAAATTTCCATAATAACTTTCACTATACTCTTATTGAAAGTTAACTCTCCCATACAAACAACATCAGGAACTTCAGCTAACATAAGGCATTCTTTTTGTGT
Organism: Dendrophyllia cribrosa; assembly: GCA_024195265.1. NCBI lineage: Eukaryota > Metazoa > Cnidaria > Anthozoa > Scleractinia > Dendrophylliidae > Dendrophyllia > Dendrophyllia cribrosa. The sequence continues at coordinate 37,199,802 of JAJLRJ010000005.1, read as the reverse complement.
TGAATTAGAAAGTTAAGTATGAAAAATTCCTGCAGAAGAAATTGTTAAGAGAAAAAAAATCGTGCACAAGTAAGCATGTGAAAAAAAATTTCAGCATTTTGGTAAAAAAGAAAATTCTTGCAAATAGAGATGCTGAAAAAAAAACCATACTCAGAAGAAATTGCCTAACCCCCCCTCCCCAATAAAAAAATTAAACGGTCCGTCCCTTAACCAATATAAATCACAAACCACATTATTAAATTCAACAAGTCACCACAACAATAACGTTACTTTTAACACTACATATTCAGTAATGAAATACGAGCCTTTTATAAACAGGTATAATAAATGAGAAACGGCGGGGAAAAACATTACCACGTTTAGAGTTTCGTACATGCGATCTACACCACATCAAACATAAATCATAGATGATAACATTTAATAAGACTCCAACGTACATATTAAATCCGTTAGTTCTTTCTCCCCTTCTTTCACAAAATACTAATAAGCTTATAACATCTTTAACAAATGCATTGCAAGTTATCTCAATAAATGCCACTTCACTTTTTCCTGTGTGTAAAATACTAATATAAGCATCCTTGACATGACCTCGGTCAAAGTGATTGTTGACGTAAAGATCATGTTCTAAATCTCATTTAATTAAATTGAAGTTTTCCAGCCTGCGTCATTCAAAATTAATTTAAATGCTTTTAGCAGCAAATCTTATCACTGAGAGAACAATGAACGATAGGAGAAAACCACGTTTCTTTAATGTTCCATGTACAATGTAATTGCTCACCTCAAATTCTCTCTTTTCACGACTGGGAAAATTATTTGCCAATGTATTTTTCGAATTGCTTGCCGTTTTGCGTGCAGTGAATTTGGTTAGTGCTCGAGTTTAATAGCCTAAATATACGCATTCTAAAATGCTGAAAATGTCTCGCTCTGTCACGTTTAATTCTCGCCCAGAGTGCATAGCCGTGAGTTTATGTGTTTAGCTAAAACAACGCATTCTAAAACAATACAGATGTGTTATCTCTCTCTGTCACGTTCAATTTTCGCCCAGAATACAGCCTGACAAATGGCTTGTTGCGTTTCACAAATCGGATCAAATCAGTCTCGCTCAATGCAATCATGCTAAATGCTAGCGAGATTATCACCGAGACAAGACCGAGAAGAATGGCTCGTTTTAGGCGTAAGCGAGACAAATTCGGTGTCCCGCTTTGTCTCGTTGAATGCACGCCGTAACAATCAAGACGATTCACCCTTCATCCTTTCCTCCCACACCGCTATAAACAAATACCCTTTACACAAACAACCTTTTAATCAATTTCTTAGCCTACCCACATCCCCATTTACTTCACCTACACCACATATTTTAACTTATCTACTCTCAAATCTCCAAAATCCGGAGGGGGGAGACTTCCATATAAAATTTACAATTAGTAGCTCTTAACGATAAAACTTCTTTTCAACCATGCCCATCTAACGAAATTCTTAAAGGACACCCCGTCATTTTCATATGGCGGACCCCCCCGGCGTGTCAATAAGTGACTACGAAACAGCGTCCATTTTATATATCGGGCAGGCTTGGCAAACAAGCCAGCCCGATCAATTAGATTCAAATCGGGCTCTTTTCATAGCCCGGTCTCGGGCCTCGAAAAAGCGGTCTGGCGAGGCCCGTGAAGCGCCCGAACTTGACACCGGCCGCAGGGCCAAAATATTTATCCGATCAGACTAAAATTTATATTTTCATAAATGGAATACCTAGGGTAGTCTACATAATTTTGGGGGGATTTTTCAAAATTTTTATAATTCCCACCCCTGGTCGATATCTACAGACATTCACTCTTAAAACTCTTGTTTGGCCAAGTTTTAGTGAAATTTGCTGTAATTTTCATCGGCCATGTTTTCAACAATTCAGCTATATAAAGTAATTAAAATAAGAACCTTCCCTGAATCCTTTGCACCAGAAAAGATCGATGCTCCTGGGGACCCTTCTCCCATTAAACCTTCTGTGGTACGATTAGAGTAGTGCGGATCACCTAATTTCCGGTTACGTGGTCCCCAGTTATGGCAAGGATGGGGGTAAATTACGCAAATGACTCTCGAGAATCTTCGGCTTTGAAAATCTTCAGGAAATTCTTGTAATTTTCCGAAACACACGTTCATATATCGGTTTTCTTCTTTATCCCCGTCCCTCTGACGTCACAAACACATCGCTTCTGGTCCCCATCCTCATTTGCACATCTGTTAATCCAATCCTGATATCATCAGAATGAAATGTTTCGTGACGTCATTTAAGGATTGGTGACGTCATTAGAATGTGGAATGTGGATGGGCCGTAAGACGCAAACCGCCCTCCTTTACTACTGTCAATGAGAGACGAAAAACTACTTATCAGCAAGAATATTTTTTTACGAGAAATCTTTGCAAAGAATGATTTATACACGCAACAGCGCGCATATGACGACACATTCGCTACATTCGTCACTTTTCTACTACCTGTAAGCAAATTTAAATGTTTTTCTATTTTGATTATGTTATAAAAGAAATGGTAAACGTAGCAGCATTGCAACCATTGAGTTATGGATGCACTTGGGAGGTTTAATTGTTAACCACTCAAAAAGCTAGAGTTGCTTTAGGTGACTATTACGCTTCTTTCGTGCTTAGCAACCTCCCCCGTGCATCCATAACTCGATGGTTGCATGCTACGCGTTTACCATTTCTTAAACATACTTTTACATCAAGTTTGTGTCGATTATGTCTCACCATAAATAGAAATTCATTTTGTTTTGTGAGATGTCTACCAGAAGAAACATGAGATCGTACAAGGCAGTGTTTTCTACGTCATCCATTTCTTGGCTCAGTTAATTGAACTTTTAACGCACTATAGTCAAATAACCTAAGTTAACTATAGTTATCAATGCCAATGATAATTAAGACCAGCGGCCTACAAGTGTGTGGGTATTTAGCGTTATGCCAATTATTAAGGTTTCATTCCTTTACTTGTAGTGTGTGTGTGTGTGTGTGTGTGTGTGTGTGTGTGTGTGTGTGTGTGCGTATGACGTCACAAAATTACCGGCGACCATGTTGTTGGACTGACGTAATCAAAATGGTGAGTGAAACAATAAAAATCGAGCCTCCGATGCTGTCAAATAATGGCTAAAATCTCAAGGGCAAGGTAAAGTGCATGCAACTAATGTTGAGGATTATAACAAACAAGGAAGGCACCGTTTGTCAGTACATTGTTCAGGGTGAATGACTGGCCTTGATGAGTGTGGCTTGCGCACAGCAAGATTAGCAAGTGTCCCATTCTTCCTTGAAGCGTCCACCTTTACGTTTGTTCTCGTTAGTTTGTTAAAACAAAATGAGCAATTCGCACGCTAGTTTAATCGCTGAATTTTTTGTATACTAGTTTCAACCGAAATTCCTGAAAATTGCTTTTCAACCGAGAATACTGGTTTCATAGCTAAATGGTATAAAGCATCCAGGGATCAAGGCAATTATTCTCACAGAAACCACTTTGAAAAAAAGTTTCGTTCAGACAAATTACAAAGTGCAGCGTGCAATCAATGAACCGACAAACTGGCGGCGACAAATTTATCATGTAAACAGACGCGCTTTAAGACAGATCTAGAATTCGTCGGCCTGATGGCTCAACTCGTAGGTATCGCGACAATAAATAGTTAAAGTTAAACCGGTTTTAAAAGACTGGCTGATTGTCAACTCTGTAATAATATATTCAGTTTTTAAAAATATCGGGCGAGAAATAACTACAAATTGAAGTGATCGAAACAATTATGGCCCCAAGAATCGAAAAAAAAAGGGTTTTGGGATTTAAACTAGCACAACTGACACAAAAGCATTGTAAAGTAGCTACCTTAACGATTTTAATTCACAACGTTAAGCAAACTCGAGTTATTATTTGAAAAGTGTTTGCGTTGCCCGCTCTCTGGAAGGTAAACAAGCGAAAACCCATCGAAGTGATCCTCCAACATGGCAGACGGTAATTCAAGGGTTTCGCGGGCACGCACACCACTGTATTTTTAGCTGTAAGCAGCCTATACTCATGCGCATGCGTAAGAAAGTTTTATGATGTATTTTAAACATGATAAGAAGATGTCCGAATGTTTTGTAAATGAAGGCTGTACCACAATGAAGCCAGTGATCCGTCTAAGTGTTATATATACCTAACGTGAACATTAGTAATGTAAGTAGGGTTGCAGGAGACGCTGTCGTGACACTTCAGTAACGCTGTTTTACCGGAAGTGAAAGTAGCCGGAAGTCACTAAACAGGAATTGTAGATGGCAAAGCTATGAATCGGAAGTGCACAATATAAAATATGTGTGCAGCATAAATTTGCATACAAAATCGTGACACAAAAAATAAAAAAGAATAATAATAAAGAAGAAAAAGGGCATTTTTTAACTCATGGCGCTTTGCGCATGAGTAAAAAGAAAAACGACGGATATTTTATAACTCTTGCGCTTTGCGCATAAGTAATAATTGATCATAAGATAAACAAGTGAAACATCGTCGTCAAAGTCGGAATGTCTATAACTGGAGCTCTGCGCATAAAAATTTGATATTTTGTCGTACGGCGATCACTTATTTAATTTCTATTTATTTATAGCTTCGGTTATCACGTCAATCTCACAGTGTGTTTAAGTTTGTAAGACCAGAAAATGCATCCGCTGGAATGGCTTGAATGTGATTCGAAGTCAGGTCCCTGAAAATAAAAAAAAATAAAAAAATAAAATATGTAATAATGTTTGTGGTGTACCAATAAAAAAGTAAAATAAAAATCAGTATAAATAATACAGTAAGCTGAGACACTAATGCGGTTCTTTGTTTCGTAACGAACCATTTAAGATGAGAACAGTCTCTCAAACGGTTCTCTTATGCAATTGTACTTATGATATGCTGAAGAGTTGCGTCGAATTTAACATACAGGATTGGTAATCTAGGGTTAGAAAACACGTGTGCTGTGAGATTTCTCATATTGTTAAAACTCATTATCCTGAAACAAGAAAGGAAATAAAACATGTCATGGAATTATAACCCTTCCTTTAGATAGTAATTACTATTTTCCCGCCATTTTTTTTTTTTTTTTTACTTTTTTTGTAAAATTTCTATAAACGCCAAGCCCCCACCTTATTAATTAAAAATTTTGCCAATATAATATTAAAAGTTAATCATATAACAATAAGCTTTATCTGGTATTGTGTTTGAAATCTTTCCATTATGTCCATCTTGTCCCATTAAACAAACCATTATCATTCCAACTTTAATATTTTTATGATTTCTAAGAAAATCTTTTATTTGTGACGCTTTTTCCTTGAAAAAATCAACAGGCAAAATATTTGGTTTTCCTTCAATAACATACTTTTCAGCAAAATTATCAAGAGCTGATTTTTATGTTTGATTCCAACTTGGTATTCTCTCATTGTTCTTTCAAGAGCTTTTTTGAGATATTTTGGTGTATCTTTTGGTATCTTTTTGTTTTCTACAACTTCAATTATAAAAATTAGTAGTTATAATAATGTCCACTGTACTTGTACAACATCTTTAAAGTACTTATTTCCATCATTTTTCTGTTCCGCGAGTGAAACGAGCTCATAAGCTTTTTAATGACTAGGATTAATGGGAAATATTACCTTTTCAGAATATTTCTAGTTAAAATTAGCACTTCAAGTCAAATAAAGGAAAAAGTACGTATAATGTCGGTAGTAAGTATATGGATTTTTTTTTCTAAAATGAAAAATTGGATTAATGACAGAAAATGATGGAAATAAGTATTTTAGAAATGTTGTACAAGGGACATTATTATAACTACTGAAGTTACAAAAAAATTGAATAGGAATCAATCGCGACATGTTTCTTAATCAAGCATATAAAGTTTGACAGTCTTTACGAGTCGTCAAATAAAATACCCAGTTATTTTTCGATAGATTTTTTCTAAACTCAATTTTCCTAGCGCGGTCAAAAGGGTATTGTAATAGCGAAGCTCTGCGGGCCGAAGGCCCGCGCGGAAACCCATCAGTACTTATAGAACCTATGCCCGTCATTTTTCATGGTCATGGCTAGCGGAATGTTTCGCGGACGCGAAGTGTGCCCGCCGCCCTCCCTCCGCCGACGCGCAGGACTAGGTCGCTGGCGCGTATGACGTCGCAAAACATGAGCGTACGACGTCATGCAACTTCCGGGATCTTAGCAATTTTGAAACCAAAGCGAGACTTTGTTTTTCGCGCGGTTGCACGGCCGAATGTCACGTCAGCTGGGAAAACACTTTGATGTTTTGCTGTGAATTTACTAAGCGGAGAAAACCGTTTAAATGAAAGGCGTTATTTTCATGAATATTTCGCGGTTTGCTACTCAAGACAAGGATACTAATTAAGGGATACTCAGAAGCCGCTTTAGTGGAAAAAGACGAGCTTTCAGGGATAAAATCTTGCTTCGAGGAACTCGTATTACGTTTTTTGTCAATGCGGGAGATGTTTGTTTTTCACGGATTTCAGAACCAGAGGCGGAGATTTGAATTTCCAAGCAAGCGAGGGACTTAAAGGTAAAACAGATTACATTTTTCGATGAGAATTTATGTTGATATCAATCTGCGATTGACTTTTTCTTTGTGTTATTGTTAGTTTTGGAGAATTGATTTTAAAACGTGCTTAAATTCAGTTGTATCGATTTCTTGAATTTCATCGAAGAAAGCTCGAAAATGGTACGCGTTTTGCCTTTAAACATAAACTAATGGAGATTTGAATAAACGTTTTCGAAAGAAGATTGCGTTGTCCATTTTTATGTGTTTGTTCATTCATTACATAGATTGAAAAGTGATTTTATGTAAACAAAACAAGATTTTGATTTTATAGTACAGTTCTATCTTCACTCGCATCGCCTTATGCAAATATTTTTGCAATTTTGATATTCAAATCAGTTTCTCGGGCAATTTTTGACAAGCAACAAGTGTATTTTATTCGCAAAGTAGTCGTACTAGTTGTTCTAGACGGAGAAAAAGTTGTTTTTGTGAACTAAATGTACTGTGCGAACGGTCGCGTAATACTGTTCTTGAGAATTGCTAAAATTGAAAAATAGCCTTCGTCAATCTTAATTCTTGTGCTTCCGACGTTTCACCTTAGTTAAGTTTCACCTTAGTTAAGCTTGTTCACAGAGCGACGCTGTTAGGCTCAGCCTATATATATATATATATATATATATATATATATATATATATACACTGATTTTCAAAAACATAGCTACTTGACAAATATATATCTATATATATATACCTTTTGTATTCCCATCAAACAGGCGACGTTTTTGATAGGAATACAAAAGGTATATATATATATATAGATATATAATCCTCGAGTAGCTATGTTTTTGAAAATCAGTGTATATATATATATATATATATATATATTAAGTTGTCATATTTTCACTTGTTTTGGTGCTACCGCACCTTATATATTGACGTCGTGTATGTTTTACTTACAATATCTGATATTGTAAGTGTCCACTAACGGTTCATTAGTATTTCCCCAAAATACGGGAGACAAAATTCTCATGCGCAAAACGAACTTTTCCAGACCAAGCGGTTGAGCTACAAAATTGTGGAATGTTTTCGCATGTAACTTTCCTTAACAGTGAATTTGAGGGGCCAGGAGGCTCTGAGGTATTGTCATTTACATGCATGACTGATTGACGACTTCCGTCTTTTTAAGAGTCTTTATGAGGTAATTAGTCCAGTCATTATACGCGAAAAATATGCCTAACCCGGAACAAATTCCCACAGAAGAAATTTTTACGGTTTTCGACTCAGAATTTATTGCTTGATAACATACTAAAAGTCCCCAAAAATCCCAACATGGCAACATGCCGAAAAATGGGTTTTATTTAGGGCCGTTGACAAGCAATATTTCCACTGCATGGAAACGAGGCTGGCTACGGATCTTTTGAATTTCGTGTCAAAGTAGCTCTTCATAACGCCTAATACTTCCCCAATCGAATCATTGTTGCTTTGCTTCATCATTTCATAAGAAAATAAAAGTTTATTGAATGTCTACGGATATTTTATGTGTTTTTTTAATTTGTTTGCGATGCACGATTCGTGAGATACAGAAAAGCGGGACCGACACGCAAAGCTGTTTTACATTACTGTTTTAATTTTTTTTTAAATCAGTTTTGTACAGGAAGGAAATTGAATAAAACAATAATATCCCTTTGAAAATAGATAACATAAAAATAATTCTCAGGGAAGAAAGACCAGAAACCATTAAAAAGACACGACAAGTGAACACAGGCGTGGCGCGACTGATGTTGATGACGAAATGCATCACACGGATCTCATATTTCAATCAGCGCCCGCCGGTACGCGCTAGTCCCTGCTAGCTCACTACTTGGAAAGTTCTATTTCTTGAAACTTAAAATATTGTCCAGCCAGTCCTTTATTAAACAGGTAAGCGAATTATGATTTTATTGAATGACTTTGCAAGATTTGCATCGCTCCGTGCAGTAATTGAGCTTTCTTAATTATTCATAATCGCTCTGAATTACAAAATAGGACAAGCATTGATTCAATTACTTCAATTCAATTCAATCAACCCTTTATTCAAAGTTGACTTTTCCCCATCTCTCTCATCTTCTATTGTTGTACCTGAATAGTGAATATTCATAAGATTTGGAAGCGAAAATATAACAATAATAGGGCGATCTTTGCTGACGTTATTGTTTACATTTTGTCTCATTAGCATACGAATTTACGTAGAGAAGACATTGTGCTAAATACGAATTGACTTCAACAGTTGAAAGAGCTTGTTAAATTTAGTAATCTACCCAATTTTTAGCTCTTTGCATGTAATATTTAAGAAAATATAAGCTATCCAAAACTGTAAAATTGCTTGGTGGCGAAAGCGCTAATGAGCCCATACATTCTTTGTACATGGAGATCGTAGATCTTCTTCAAGCATTCATAAAGGTTGAGCGCACCGCGAATTGGGAGCTGCACCTTCAAGTACTCTCGCAGATGCTCCCTTACTTTGCAGCATCGGGTCATAATCTGTACACTAAGCGCGGACACCTGTACCTCCAGTCCATGTTGAGATTGAAAGAGACATGCCCAGACATTTACCAACAGCTAGCATCCGGCTACCACGTAGTAAGGAGGAGCGACCCTTATGGGCAGGACTGTCAACCGATCTTGTAATTGAGCAGGTCCTCATGAGAAGCCTGAAGACAACGGGAGGCTTGACGCGTGGAAGCGGCATGACTGAAATACAACGACTCACCTGGTTGCTATCAATGCCAGCATGTGCTGAAGTGAACTCCGACATGCAAGAGTTGACAGGTGTCAAATACAACTCAAGTGAACAGAACAAGGATATGACCAACTCAAGAAAGGCGCGCGACATGAATGATACCCACCTTATCCTGAAGACACTTGCTGATGGCAGAAACCCGTTCGACCAGGAGCAAATATTAAAGAACATTGTGACGGCGGTGAATGCGGAAGACACTGTGGACGTAGATGAGGCTCGTGTCAAAGGGGAGAAGATTTTGTCTTCTATGATAGGGAAGACAGTGACCACGTATTCTTTCAAACGAAATGAACAATCTGTGACACTGGCAACAAAGTCGTCGATACGGATTGAAGACGAGAGAGTACATGCAGATCCTCAACTCTTATTCCAGCGACTTGTGATCGCTTGCATGAACGCCAACGACCTTGAAGATGTTTTCTCATATGAACTCTGTAGCTATCCAGCGGCGCTGTTTGAGAAACCAGCGACCCTACGCCAGGGCCAAAAGGCGACGCTTGCAGATGCTCTGGGAAAAGCTATCAGCCAGTGCTAAAGAAGGACCAACAGAATCCGTCCAGTATGTCCTTGATGGTGGTGCTCTTCTCCATCGGGTTCCGTGGCCACGACAAGTCACATACTAAGAGGTGTGCCGCCTGTATTGCCAGTACGTGACGAGGAAGTATGGCAAAGCGATGATCGTGTTTGATGGTTACAGTAATAGGCCCTCTACAAAGAGTACGTATGACTCACGAAAGGCGCGCAGCTGGGAAGGCGAGTGCTACTGTGACATTCCAGGATGGGATGAAAGTAATGATGAGAAAAGACGCTTTCCTTTCAAACGTAGAGAACAAGAAGCGCTTCATAACCATGTTGAGACGCTACTTATCAGAAGCTGGTTGTCAAACTACACAAGCAGAGGGGGATGCAGATCTTCTCATCGTCGAAACAGCCATTGACTCTGCCGATGAATGTCCCACTGTACTCGTTGGGGATGATACTGATCTCCTGGTGCTACTGTGCTACTACACGCGAGCAGATGGATGCGATTTGTTCTTCCGACCAGAACCAAAGGCTAACTCCAAAGAGATCAAAGTGTGGAACATGCGGAAACTGAGGGCGGAGCTCGGCGAGGCAGTGTGTCGCAACATGCTTTTTCTACATGCAGTTATGGGCTGCGACACCACGTCTCGCCCTTATGGGCTTGGTAAGACGGCATCCCTTAAGAAGTACAGCGAAAGCACATACTTCAGAGATCAGGCGAAAGTGTTTGACGCCGCTCGTTCGTCCCCAGTTGACATCGCTAAAGTAGGAGAAAATGTGCTTGTGGCGCTGTATGGAGGAAAACCTGGAGAAGGCCTCGACCGCATGCGGTACCAACGGTATTACGAAAAAGTAGCGACCAGAGGCCGTCAGATACGGCCACAGAATCTACCTCTCACGTCTGCCGCCGCCAAATACCATAGCTTCAGAGTGTTTTTGCAAATCAAACAATGCCAGGGTCTAGATGAGGGGATGCTACTGGAAGAATGGAGCTAGAGAATGAATGGCAGACAAGTACTCCCCGTCGCAACTGACCGACTGGCTGCTCCTCAAACTCTTCTAAAGATGATCCGCTGCAACTGTGCGACTGACTGCGCCACGGCAAGGTGTAGCTGCCGCAAATACGGGCTTGACTGTTCTCCGGCGTGTGGTTCGTGCCGTGGAATGGCGTGTACAAATAGCACTGCAGTTCTCGAGGAAAGTGATGACGAAGAGGATTGAGGATGGCCAAACTAGATAACTGTCAGTTTTTTTCTCACCAAAATAACAAAGTAAAAGTCCTTCGATTTCTCATAAGCCTAAGCCACAGTACTATGTATCGGCAAGTTAATTCCGCGTGCGTTTTGAAATCGCGCCAAAGTGCAAACTTCAAAGATACTCGAGCTGAGAGATAAATGTTGTACATTTTCCATATTTTTATCCAAAACAATCGGTAATTGAAATAAAGGAATGTGTATCTATAGAATGCTTCTGATGTTATTGATATTTAGTCAGAAATTGGCATTTAAAGTGCAATAAAACAAGCACTTCCGATTTCAGCCTCGTTCCCATGTCGCAGGAGAGCGCTTTCTAACGTTTTATCAAATTTCGCAATGTTGCCATGTTCGGATTTTTGGGGACTTTTAGTATGTTGATTAGCATATTAATTCTGACATATTTCCGAAGAGAAAGCTTCTGTGGGAATTTGTTCCGGGTCGAACCCTAAAATGACTGGACTAAATTAACTGTATCTTGTTGAAAAAGTTTACATAAGCTCTTCATTTTTTAGAAGCCTACTTTTTACTTACAGTTTTTCTAATTTCTCCAGCTTAGCAAACACGTTCTCAGGTAGAAATTCAATAGCATTTGAAGACAGATTTCTAAGAGGTATCAAGAATGATGCAAACGTTACCATGTAACGCTCTTTAGGATGACATTGTAGTAATCTAATCTGTCACTTTTAATAGCCCTTTTCGCGGTTTACCTTGCCATTTGCATTACAATAAAAATCAACGTGGTTGCGAGGCAATTTCGGGCAATTTTGTAGTTTCTGCCCGAAATTGCCTCGCAATTATGTTGGATTTTATTGTAATGCAAATGAGAAAGGTTAACCGCGAAAAGGACTATTAAAAGCAACACGGACTTTCATCGTCAGTATGACAGAGAGGTAGTGTGTTTGAGTGGTTAGAGCGCCTGATTTGAAATCGGAGTTCCAGAGTTCAAGTCCTGCTTTAACAACTAGCTGGAGTTGTTTCATGGTAAACCTGAGTTCAACAATACAATACTATACAATACAATACAATAACTCAATCATCAGGCATAAGAAAAATTATTTATAAATAACTAATGCTAATATCAATCTTATACAAACTCATATTATAACCAATGCTAATGACAATCAAAAGACTTAAAAGATGCCTGCTTTCCTTGAATGCTGTGCATTATATGAATTTTTGAAAGAAATCACTGCAACTGGAATTAAAGGAGGAGAGAGTTTACGCTTGCCGCAGCTCAACAGGTAGACTATTCCACAGCAACGAACCTCTAAAAGTGAAACTGTTCTTGACAAAGTTGGTTCGGAGCAGTGGAGTAGCTAACTGCCTTCGGAGTTCCTGAGAGAATAATTAGAGATTTCATTTCGATATACGTAAACAAAGAATGCAAATATTGTGGAGCGAGGCCTGATTTAGTGATTTGTAAACTAAGCCGCTGTTTGTCAATATTCCGTTCCTTTTTTAGTTTTTTTTTTTTCAACCCAAAGATATAAAAAGATCGTCAGCACTGGTATCATAAGGAGAGATCTCACAAATTATCATTAAATTACCACTAAAGGTTTCCTCAGACATAAATTATTACTCCCTGCAAATAGCTCTGACTAACTCCTCGGCAATACAGAGGTCGAGCTTTTCATTCAAATGCAGTTTTGCTTGACGTGTTTACTCTTTTAAAACTGCATTTAAATGAAAAGCTCGTTTTCGTTATTTTCGAGGAGTTTGTCAGGGCTATTTGCAGGCAGTAATGATTTAAGTCTGAGGAAACTTTATGTGGTAATTTAATGATAACCTGTGAGACGTATGAAATGTTTTGACCGCTTATATTTAAAACATGAAAAAACACATATTAAAAATGTTCCAGCGATTTATTGAAAATCGAACAGTTTAATTTGTTTAAAATTCCTCCATTTAGTGTGCTACACTGTGTAGATTATAGCGCATTTATTCGGTTGTCGCGGGTAGCCCCAAAATCGAAAGATACTTAGGAAAAACTGTTTTTCGCCATGTTTGTTAACCGTTGCTATGAAAATGCTGATTAGCATAAAGAAGGCATCATTCAAAACTTTCATCCAAGTCTAACATCTGGTATCAAATTCAGATTCATTGAGTAAAAGCAAGATTATGTATAAGCACATTCAAAAAGGGAAGTGTGACCCCCAAAAAACTACTTAGAACCACCTTAAGTGTTTTGAGCAAAATAAATGCCATGTCATCCCGCTTAGCAAATACCTCAATTAAGTATACGTAAGGCCTCTTCAGTAAGGGTGACATTGAGTTGATTAATGCGATATAAAGGCAATTTACTTAAAAATAGGATCAAATTATCAAAACTAAATTTAACAAAGTCCATGTTCACTGCAGGACTCTGATCATGGCATTTCACTTGTTTCTTTCCAACTGAAATTAGAAGCTGGAAAAAAGTCTAGGTTTCAAGGGGATTCGAGCCCATCACCCTTGCCATTCCGGTGCAAACGTTCAGCCAGTTTCTTTGTTGGCCATGAGCACAATATTTTATCGTTCCCCGGTTTTGTGTTGGGTAATCAGGGGCGGATTTAGGGGTGGGCCGAGGGGGCCGCGGCCCCCCCTTTTGCCTGGGATTATTATTATTTTTTTAATATTTTAAGCCCCATTTACACGACATTCATTTTAGGTCCGGCACTCCTAAATTTTGGCCCGCGGGCCGATAATTTAGGGCACGGCCCGCTTAATTTTTGCTGTGTAAATGCAAAATGTTTGGCACGCGTGCCCAAAAATTTAGGCGGGCCGAGACCACCTCAGGAGGTAGTCTCGGCCCGCCTAAAAAGAGGCCCGCGTGCCAAAACGAATGCATTCTCGTTCCCGGCGAAAATAACTTTTGGCGCCAAAATTTCAATAACACAGGCGCAAACGTTTGTTGTTCGCGGTAAGAAAGATGGCCTCGAGAGGGAAAAGTACACACAAAGGTAACTGATACTCCAAATAAGTTAGCAATTGTTCTTTATTCTGTTGTCGAGGCTACGTAATACAAGGCTATTGCCAATGGACGATTTGGAGTAACAGCCTTTCGCATTGGTGTGTCCTGTCGAGATATGTCATCACAAATCTCATGGAGAATATATTCAAATGTCCCACGGGTTACTCTGAAGTTTGAGTACCACAGTTCATCCGGAAAACGTGATTCGACCATGTCGAACCAGGCAAAAGAATGCGGGTGCATTCACACATCTCTCAACCGCGGAGGGTTTAAACAGCTCAAAATAGCTTGCATCAGGCCGTACTGTCGCCGCTTCAATGCCTTATTGAAGAGTGGTACAAGCGATGACCTTGCTTCGTTCCTCAGTTCTGTTGGTCGTTTTCGCTTTTTAAAGGCATAAAGCGATAAAATTGCTTTTCGCACTCAAGTATACGCCATTTTGAACAACCCGCGTCCGCGAACCCGAATGGAAACTATAATGAGGAAAAACAGCGAAGAAAAAATATACAACTAGAGAACTTGAGGTTTCCCGATATTTCGGACAGCCAAGCTGTCCTTCTTCAGGGGATATAAGAAGGACAGCTTGACTGTCCGAAATATCGAGAAACCTCATTCTCTAGTTGTATATTTTTTCTTCGCTGTTTTTCCTCCTTATAGTTTTTATTCTAAGTACTTAAAAACAGCAAGATTTGGTTTGTGGTCGTTTTAATATAAGTTTCAACCCAAATGGCCCCGGGGACAAGCGAAGAACTATGTGAGCCGCTGTTAACGAGACCGGTCAGGCTCGCAAATTTAAGAGTGCCGTTCTCATTATCGGAGTGCCGTTCAGAAATGAACATTGAAAAAAATCGAACATATTTTGACGTGTAAATGAAGCGGGCCGTGCCCAAAATTATCGGCCCGCGTGCCAAAATTTAGGAGTGCCGGACCCAAAATGAATGTCGTGTAAATGGGGCTTTAGTTAGCAACGTCTGTCAGATGGCATTTTGCAGCTTTTGCTTTATTGCCTGAGATATATTTCCTTTATTATCAATATGAACCACAGGTAGCCCAAGCTATATGTGTCACAGTAACCGTTACGAGCGAAATTATAAGGATTTGTATGAGAAAAAACGGTCCATTCTAGGAGCTAAAAAATACGAACAAGATTTCAATAAAAATTGCCTACCTTACTTCGCTTGTGTGTTTCCTTGTCTCCTGTGTGGTTTTTGGGGCGATTTAGAGCGTTTCCAGTGAGTTTTAGTTCCATTGCTTTCTCTATATATATCCTTTATAGGATATATATATAGAGAGAAAGCAATGGAACTAAAACTCACTGGAAACGCTCCATTGCTTTCTCTATATATATCCTTTTAGGATATATATAGAGAAAGCAATGGAACTAAAACTCACTGGAAACGCTCTAAATCGCCCCAAAAACCACACAGGAGACAAGGAAACACACAAGCGAAGTAAGGTAGGCAATTTTTATTGAAATCTTGTTCGTATTTTTTAGCTCCTAGAATGGACCGTTTTTTCTCATACAAATCCTTATAATTTCGCTCGTAACGGTTACTGTGACACATATAGCTTGGGCTACCTGTGTATGAACATTATCAAGCGTTGTTCGAATCAACCCGCCTTTATAAACAAGTTTCAAGAATGTTTACAGAAGCACCTTGGGAGAAGACCGCCTCAACGCACTGTTGCTGCTCTTTGTTCACAAAGACGTAGCTTTAGATTATGGTGCAATTGTTGACGACTATGCCAAGCGTAACCAGAGAAGGATGACATTAATTAACCCCTGCAGTGATTCTTCTTAAAGTCATTTCCACGGGATATTTCGTTTGTTTAATTTTTGTTTGAAAAATTATCTTAAAATCTGTCATCCGAAACCTTCATTTTTGGTCACAAATGTTCCCAGAATGCATGCAGTATAGCATCAATTTTCCGGGGGAAATGTTGCTGCTTTGGCGCGAGGTTGCGCTCTCGCCGCAATTGCTGCGGCTCATGTTTGATTTAATATTATTGTTAAGTTGGAAAAGGTCGTCAAAACACGCATCATTTTAAAAGTGTTTATTGTACTTCTTTGACAACCACACCTGTATTTTATTAAATATTTCAGCATTTCTTGTTCAATATGGAATCCAAGCAATTGCTAAATTTAGGCGTCCAGAGTGCACCAGATTGCATCTCCGAGTACTCCAATAGACCAATTCCGATATATTAAAATTCATACTTGGCTCCGAGGCTTAGGGGAATAAAACAAAAGAAATAAATTATTCATACCTGAACCTCGATGTGATTTCTTTTGTTTTATTCCGCTAAGCCTCGGAGCCAAGTATGAATTTTAATATATCGGAATTGGTCTATTATCAAAATTTTTCGGGGGGGGCATGCCCCCGAACCCCCTAGATTGTCACGCCTTCGGCGTTCCTGATGGGCGCTGGCGCGCCCATATTGTCACTATAAAAAAATTACTCCGGCCCCCTCTTTATAGATTTCCTGGATCCGCCCCTGGTAATCGATCCTAAGTACACTGATAAAGGGAAAGGAAAATGAATGATTTTTTACATGTTAAATTCGCTTTTGTTCTCTTACAGTATTCTCAGTCTTGATAGGTGAGCAAAAACGTCGCCAGGTAGAAATGTTAAAGAATTTGAATCCAAATGCCTGTCAAACATTAGACGGTTAATTAAGTGCTTTAAGTATAATCTATGCAATATCATCCCGTTTACCAAATACCCCAAGAAGGTCTACCCAGGGACCCTTTAGTGAGGGCAACATTGTAGAGCTACACATTCACTATGCATCAGGAAAAGCTAATTTTTGCGCTGTGTTTAATTGGATTATTTCTCATTTGCAGCATTTCCAGTTTCGTCAGGTTACCAAACACGCCACAAGTAATTTAAATAACACGGTTTGAAGGCAACATTCAATCAACTAAAAGAGTGCTTCGATACAGTTTTCTGGAGACCATACCTACAATTTTTTATCGGTTTTTAAGCGGTCTTTTAGACTCTTTTTGTTTAACTGAAGTTTTACATTTGTTGGCATTTGCTGATATAACATGAAAATCTTTATAAGGTATG
The DNA here is from genome assembly GCA_024195265.1 of Dendrophyllia cribrosa. Classification (NCBI taxonomy): domain Eukaryota; kingdom Metazoa; phylum Cnidaria; class Anthozoa; order Scleractinia; family Dendrophylliidae; genus Dendrophyllia; species Dendrophyllia cribrosa. Next base: position 37,182,700 of record JAJLRJ010000005.1, on the reverse strand, counting down.
GGAAATTTTGTATTTCTGCGCGACACTGTGCCTTTAATCAAAAATTCATTTACCAAAGTTCATGTACACTGTAGGACTCTGAGCATATGATTAGAGACTGGTCAGTATAAAGTACAGGGGGATAGGACGTAGCATTAGGGAATGTGGCGGTTGCAAAACATGTGACCCACCCCTTCCTCTTGCCGCAAAATTGCCTGATCCAGCAATGACTGAGGGTTGAAAACTACATGACCAACTCCCTCAGAAAATTTTTTTTTTTTTTGCACAATCTGGTTTATTACAGTGTCCTATTTGCATGTACATGTATAAATTAGGCAAGGCGGAGTACACTTAATATTAGAGTTTTTCTGTATCCTCTGTTTTTAAGTCTAAAAAACAAAGGGTATGTTTTTTCACATGCAAATTACGATAATCGGACAAAGGACCTGTCAACGCGCTAATTACTGTTCATTGGGCACGAGCTAAAGCGGCGAAGCATGAACGCGCTGTGTTTTATAATTTATTTAGTTTCCTCGTGACATTGTAGAATGTCGGAAGAACAAGATCCCGATTATTTATTTGAGCGCTATTTCGCAGGTAAGGACCACCAAAACAGTTTCTATAAAATTGCCTATCGCGCAGATAACTTAAAATATTAACTGGTTTTAAAATGGTACTTTTTTCGCTTTTGAAGGCCAGAAAAAGCGAGAGAAAACTGGACAGAGAAATAATGCCATAACTGAGGCTGAGCGTACCCTTTACAGACAAGCTGTGGAAAAGAAGGGGAATGCTTGGAAGCAAATCCTGTCCTTTATTGCTCGTCACAAAGAGCTCTTGCCTCCCGATGTTGCTAAGAAGTACGAGTGTGCCGTTCGGGGGGAAGGAATCAAAAGTATTCGAAGCAGGCTAGGCAACATTGGGCGCAAAGTCAAGAATTCACAAGAAGTTAGAGCGAGAGAGGAGAGAAATATAATTGATCCGGGACCAAGCGTGACAGCTGAAAATGTCATTCTTGCGATGAAAACCAACAAACAAGCTGAAGCTAGCGACCCTTTAAACTTAGAAGAGCACCAAGCCGCCGATTTGGACGAAGTTGTTGAGTGTCCCGGAGAGTTGAGTGTAGGAAACGAAGAACAGGTCGAGTCAGCTGCAGCAATATTTGATGTAGATGATCTAAGTGCAGCCGATAGCAGTGACGCTGAGCAACAGCCTCTAGCTGGTGCTATTCCGGCAGTACCGAAAAACAAAAAGGTGTCAAAGGGGAAATCCAAAGAACGCGAGAAAGCGCTGCCAAAGCGACTCGACAAGTTGACCAAACGGGCTGGGAATCTGATGGCGGTAGGTTTAAAAGCCGCAAAGCTACACATGAAATATTTGCAAGAAAGCGCCCAGAGCCAGGGATTGGAGTTATCATCCCAGTCGTCGAGTGACAGTGATGAATCCACAGACTAGCCGCTGAACGTAAGAATTGACCCCCGTGAGACATTGTTAGTTACTCAGGAACTCAAATTATGGGTCAGCGAAATTTGAACACCAATATTGCGTGCCATATTCACGTTAATGTTTCAAGTTAAGATAAAACGCGTTTCAGTTAGTGTAACTATCATAGCCACACTCAGCCTATCCATAAACATGATGTGAGCAAAATAAACATATATTAAACTGAGGTCAGTTGTTCAGTTTTATTTCTCCAGATACGACTATATGACTTTAGTAACAATTGAGTCATCTACCACGAATGGGCTATTGTTTTAGTATCAACCAACTAGTTGGCCAAATTTCAATAGCTCCCACGGCGTTTGGAAACTCCTCGAATTCCCCGCGTTGATTATTCCATGAATCTTCATCGTTCCATGTCACGTACCTATCAACGTAATGTTCGAATAAAATTGGAACAATTATGAAGACCGTGTCATAAACATTGCTTGCCGACACACTGAACATCTGTCCGAGAGTAGTTAAGAGTGTGGTATTGTCGTAGCCATATGAATGTAAGTAGAATCCTGTCGTGAAGGCAAAGAGCATTGGGTCGCGTTCTTCTGACACGCCTACGTGGATTCCAAGGGTTTCGCACGCGCGCTTCGATGTCAGGACCAATTCTTTCGACAACTCGCGTTAAACTACCTGGGCTCTCGCCTGTTAAAAGCCAGAAGTGTTCAGGACGTATGACCAGTGTATTCCACACGCTTCGCTCCACAGGTATCACCCAACGATTTCCATCGTAGTGACGTCTGATAATCACATGGATTGGAACAATCAGTCGTGAACAGAGGTTGAGAAATTGTTCAATAACTGCCAAAAGAGCGTCGAGTGGTAGGGGGCGGAGGAATAATTCCACGAAAAATTGTAGCCTGTAAAATGCGTAAATATTCTACCACAAAGGCAAGAATTGAAAAAATAAACGTTGGTAGTGGTGGAATCATTTTACTCGTATTATATTATTCGAGACCAAATAAATTACAATACGTAACAATTTAACGCTACGGTGACTTCATTCATAATATGATAATGTGCTCAGTCACTGAAACACAGAGGCCTTTGATACAGAAAAACTCTAATGCAAGTACATCGTTCTCGCTGTCACTCTGCATTTTTTCAGTTCAATACAAGGAATGAGAGGGGGGAGCTGTCATTTCCTACTTCTTTTAGTACAAAATTTTCACCCTTTTCTAAATATATGCTGATATCTGAAATATGACGAAGAGAATCGATTTGAAAAGGCGAATTAAAGCAAAAACTCAAGTACGAAATACAAATAGAGGAAAATCGAACAAATCTAAACAATAAGAAACAATCAATCAACGCGAAGCTGCCAAAACTGGTAATCACAAAATTCAAGGGCACGCACACAGATTGGCCGTGAGTTTGAAACCAATTCAAAGCGTAAATCGAGCGTAAATCGACTCGGTTGATGTTCATTTGTCGCATATTACCAAGCTTGCTGCATCGTGTAAGCAGACAGACACACCAAATGAGCCTGTCATGCCATCCGGATGAACCACGTGATTAACATTGAACATTGAATCTGAAGGATTTTGTCACTGTAAACTAATAGTACATTGAACAATTATTTCTTGGACCAATCGTTGTTTTCTTTGTTCTTTTTTTCTTTTGTTTCGTATAATTCACAATACGCCTCACAATACGCCTCGTTTCAATGTTAATTTAAGCGACTGCGCAATTTGCATAGAGACTCAGTTGAGATTGAACGTGCTTTGAGTAACTCGCACTTGGTGGTACTTCCTAGTACTAAACAATATAATGATTCTTGATAATTATTCTATCATTCTGTGTAGTGTTAAAATTTTAATTGAATGTTTATTTTGTGACCTCCTTCCCTATTTAATTTTTCTAATTTGGGAATGACCTAACACATTTGTTAATAATTGAACTCTTATAATGGAATCTTGTTACGATAGACACTTTGCTAATTGCACTCAAAATAAACTGCAATTATTAACGATCCTAATGTTTACAGAACATGATTATGTTAAAAAGATTATCTTGACTTCAGTTTCCTGAAATCCTTTAAAATTAATTTGGGTTTGTTTCTTGATTAATTGCTGTTGTAGTGCTGCCCCAGTAAATAAAAAAAAAGTCTACATTTGTCTGTGTGTTTTCGTTTGGCTACGAATTTTAGGATATAATGGATATAATTTTGGTCACATCGCCTTTAATTTCGATTGGAGTAATAGACTACGAGCAGTCTCTCTTTCCCAGCTTAGTCCGTCGAGCGAGAAACGAAAAAACATTAGCCAACGGATAATGGCCGCGCGAAACTGGGGGCGAGGCAGGCGCGCGGGAAAAGAGAGACTACAGACTAAGTCCAGGCGTTTGAATTATTACTTGCTCTCACAACTAAAAAATTCCGATTGGCCCTTAATCGAAGATCTTCCAACAAGCGGTAACGCCGCGGTGACAAGTTGTCAACACTCGAGATCAATGTCATGGCTGACAAGCTCCAGGAATGTTTATCTCGATTTCCCAGAGTTCAGCCGTTGAAACCAGAGCAGATCGAAGCGCTTGAAGCTCTTATCGACGGATGCGATGTCCTCGTTATTTTGTCAACTGGGTTCGGAAAGAGCCTTATATATCAAGTGTTTTGCCAAACAAAACTCTCTTGGAACCTGAAAGCGAGTATTCTTGTGATTTCGCCGCTCAACAGCATCGTGGTCGAACAAGTTAACGAATTAACTGAACTTGGCCTTCCTGCCATCCATTTAAAGGAGAACGGCGCAGATTGCATGAAAGCCATCTCTGAGGGGAATTTTAGATTTATATTTTGTTGTGCTGAGGCCTATTTATCGGAGGAATTTCAAAATGTATTGAAATCAGAAGACACAGGGCCAGATATCCAAATGGTGGTTGTTGACGAATCTCACAGGGTGTAAAATGGGGTTGGCAGGCCTGCACGACTTTTACCTCATGTTTTAAATGCCATTTGCTCCTTCTATAGGTTTTGAACAGGTATTCTACATTTAGCCGTTTGTTAAGGAGGATTTTAGTTTAGAATGAGTTTTAAACCCTTTCAAAAGCCGCGTGCAACGGACTGTGGGACAAGCCTGTCGGTTGTGGTTTCCCGTGGTGTTGCGCTTGTAATAACTTTTGAAGTTACATCTACGGACACGGCAAAAATCGTGACAAGAAGGTTCCTTTGCTGGTCTACCTCATAGCTTTTTTCGGAGTATCATTCGAAGAACTCATCTCTTTCGCGGCATTTTACTCTCTTCGCGCTAAAAGGGATTTGGTTTCGGGTTAGATCTCCTGCATTGCGATGACATGTAGATTGACAGGTTGTCAAGAGAAGTAAATCTGATACCGAAAAATCACTCGACCGTGAAAGTCCATTCGCATGGGCTTAGTCTGTAGTCTCTCTTTTCCCGCTCGCCTGCCTCGCCCCAAGTTTCGCGCGGCCATTATCCGTTCGCTTATGTTTTTTCGTTTCTCGGTCGACGGACTAAGCTGGGAAAGAGAGACTGCTCGTAGTCTATTGGAGTAGTTGCAGTACGATATTTACATTTAACAAAGTAAGGACAGTCCCTCTCTTCGAGGCTTATGTGCCCTGGTCGCGGTCAAGTTCTTACAAGTTCTTAATGTGTCAACTGACAAACCCCACTCTTAAAAGAGTTAATATTTGGGGCTGTAGCCAAAATGGCGGGCAATTAAATTGTTCCATTTTTTTATAGTTCTAGGTAGAAAGCTGTACTGAAGGTATGTTTTTCTCTCGTTAGGTATTCTGTAGGATTTAGTGTGAGTATTTCTGGAGTATCTCGTAAGTGGATTTCTTTCAGAAATGATTGAAAGGTGCTTTCCACGAGTAGCCCAATAGGATTTGCTAAGACCACCTGCCTTATTCCTTTCTCTTATTTCTTATAGCTGTCGCAAATTTTGATGGAAGGACAAATAAAGCTGAATGAAAATTACTTATATTTTGTGCAAGATCTTTTCATTTAAAGTACATATTTTTTAAAGTGCTACTACGATCAAAAATTAATGTCACGTATGAAACAAAAACGCGTTCCTTACAGCTTATCAGATGTCACTGTACCTATCTAGGTCGATTAAATTAAGTTAGGGCCCCGCAAAGTGAAAATATTGAACTTAGAAAGTAGTGCTTTTCGCGTCCGCCATAACGGATTTATGTTCCAATGAGCCCGCGTTATAACAGGGATTGGAGTTGCGGTAACTCATTCAAATCTATATTGTTTTTATGTTGTGACGTCATTTTCTCAAGTCGCTGATCCGATGGCTTCGTTCACTCACTAGTTCGGAGCTTCTAGAGACCCTTCTAGCGACGAATTTCAAAGTTGTAGTGACAACAGTGATTCAGAAAGCTTGTCTGGATCGTCTTCACACGATATAGGCAATGAAAAAGAAGAAATCGTCAATTGCGATGACTCTGTAGAGCCAGTTCCCTGAGTTCCGACTGAAGAAGAGGCAGCCGAAAACTTGAACAGCTATTATTTGTAGCTCTAGGAGTCTTCTAGAGGCCGACGAGGTGGAAGAGCAGGCTTTGCTGATTCTTTTTTCTGGCGAGGAAGACACCAAATATTGGTATGTAGATGAATTGTTTGCTTTGTTCTCGGAGACTCATTGAAGCCGAAGCCAAGTTTACCTTGAGGTTCAGTTCAGACTTTCGCAAGTTTTGTCTTGGTGTTTTACATGTATATCATCACAGTGGCGCAATAAGAAGAGTGTGCAGTTTAGTTTCAGTTCCGAATGAGCTTATTGTTCTTTTTTACCATCGAAAATGCACTGCTGTTTATAAGTGAGAATCTAAATGAAAGCTGTGCACAATGGCGTCAATTTCAGCTCATCGTTCTGTTCTAATTGATGCTACTGTAAGTTTCCTCTCCATTTCATATAGGCACAAATTTATCAAACCTGATATCATTTCCTGTCAAGGGAGTTTAGAATAACGCTCTCTAATCCTGGGTAATTGCAAGTTCATTGTAGCTATGTTTAAAAACAACCACGACAAATAAAGTTTGAAAATATTCATTCATTTTATGGAATTTACTACAAACTGAACAACAACTTACAACAACAACAACAACTTTATTACAATCATTATTACAATTACAATATTAATAAATTATTATTATTACTGTATTTTATTGTGCAAACCTACATTTATAACAACAATCCATGTTAGTGTTCCTTCTGAGTTTGGCTTACCAAAAGCGGTTTCTATATACATGTACGTGTAAACAAGAACAATAAAAATGTCATTTCCCATCTAAGATAAAATAAATTTAAGGCAACAACTCTGCAAACCATATTAAAGGGGCATTGTCACGCAGATTTTGCTGTGTTTTGGTCAAAATACACTAAATATATGACAAAGTACCTTTGCTCAAACATAAAATTGCTTTTAGAACACCAAGAAGATAATATCAAGTGATTTCTTCAAGGAAGAACAAACCATAATAAGTTTTTCTGCGATTTTTCCACGACTCTTGGGAGGAACTTGAAAAAATTGGCCAATTTTTTCAAGTTGCAATCCATTTCCATCCTGGCCATCTGTAGCCAAAGATAAGGAATACTAGTTTCTGTGCACTGGTAGAGTATTTGTTAACAAAACTGGACCATTATTTTAAGGTTTCCATTGAAACAAATATGTTTTTTGGCTTTTCAAAGTGATACTAAAAATAGGTGACAGTGTCCCTTTAATATAGAGGATGTGATTGCTTGCACGGGTGGCAGTATTGTTGGCATTAAAAAGAATGGAAAATACCAACCAGTAGTATACACGACCCCACAAGCTTTTTAGCTTTAATTCTTATCGTGTTAAAATAAAGGTTTTATGTTATGTTATGTAACTTAGCTTGACAGTTCCTATCCCTTTTAATACATGTAGTTTCATCACTCAAACTATGTCCACCCACAAACACCAGTCATGCAGGCAATGTTGGGACTAAACACAAAATTTGCTCATATGGCAAGGTCGAACGACAAGTCCAAATAACCACATTTGTATACACTCAAACTCACCCTCTGTAATTTGTATTTCTTTAGGTTCCTGAGATCTGTGGCATATCACCAATCTGTGCATCAGGCAAACCTTCCCAAATTCTGATGAGGAGTACACTTACTACAAAGAGGAAGGGGGGGGGAAGAACTAAATGTTTCAAAAAAAAATTTCTTTGTCCTTCAAAACAAGGGTTTTATCAATACATTATATTTATTATATCCAAATGTGAATAAGTACAGTTACCAATGAGAAAATAAATGTGCAAGACAACAACAATTTGCAATGAGATGTTTTCTATGTACACAAGCTATGTAAGGTGGCTCGCATCAGGTTTCCAGTTTCCAGTTACCAGTTTCCAACTTCCACTGAACCCAAAAATGTTTTACATGTTGCTATTAACTGTTACCATAGCAACAGTAATCAGTGAGACTGACTAATTACCTTCTGGGACATATGGTATGAAAGTTTACCCAGTAACTCCCATTTTTTTATTGTGTTATTCTATGTCACCTGAGTAAAAGTATGTGTTTACAAAGTAATATACATTAAAAACAATATTCTTTGGAGCAGATTGTGTAAGTTTGTTATTCAGATTATTGTGCAATTGTTGGAAATCTGCTCCCAATTATTTTTGTTAATGTGTAAACTTTTTCTTATTCTAATGCATAGTCAAATACATGTATTAAGCCTGGCCCAAGCAAGTCTCTCTGATTTTGATACACTATTGTATGGTAACAGTTGATACATTCATTGTTGGGTGCAGTGAGGGTTGGAAAAATGCATGACCGTACCAAAATGTAGTAAACTTGAAAACTGTTGTGAGCAACCTTCCATTTTTTTCTTGGTTATTCTTCAGTATTTATACTTAAAAATGTAGAGTCAATATCATGTAAAACAACAACAACAACAAATTGAGGGAGGGAGGGGGGAGGGGGGGGGGGGGGGAGGGGAGGGAGTAGCCCAGTCATGGGCGACTGAGAGTCAAACAACATAAAATTAAAAGGCTAATCGAGGCGGGGGAAAGATTAATACAAACTTAAGCTTAGGTTAATAAAAGTTGATAAAAGAAAAGATTACCTAAACTATAAGACAAAAAAAAAATACAAGTGCAAAACCTAAAATATAGTACATCAAATAATTACGCTTTCCAAGGTCTATGATAATTTGCTGAAGCAATTGATCAGATGAGAGACTTCAATATAGTCATTCTCAAGCTCTAAAGTATCAAGAAGTATTTGTTTAATCTTATTTAAAACTTGGGTTTACAAATAGATTTAACAGAATGAGGAATAGAGTTCCAAATTGATACACCGATCCTTGCAAAATATTTTTTCATTTGGTCAGTTCTAAACGCTTTCACGCTTACATTATTTATTCGTTTAATCAGAGTTTGGTACTTGAGAAACACGATATGAAATGTGTATTGTGACTACTTTTTGTATGAGGGTAAAGCAAGCTAGCGAGAAATCACCAGATAAAAACAATCAGTGAGCTTATGAGAATATTCACACACTTTGCGCGCACCTTCTTTCGCTTCTTGCCTTTATGCAGATTTCTTTCAGATTCACAATCTATTGATCGCTCCCCTTTTTCTCCATATGCTAGGCATGGGTCGAAAGCCCGAGTAAAACGGTTTTCCTCGATGTGAATCGAGAAAATACAAACAAAACGTGTCCTTGGTGAGGATGGAAATTCTTCCCCTTGGTTATAACAATCAATCGTTTTGTCGGTCCGGCTCGCATGCAGCGCGATTCCGGCCGCTCTGTCGGTCTCATTGCTGCACTCCTGTACAACACAACGACTTCCCATCATTATTAAAAGGAAGAAAGACTTTTCGAAAACAGGAGAGCATCGAAGTGGGTGAAATCGTATGAGAAATTAGCCTTGGCCAGCGCTGTGACTTGAGAAAATGACGTCACTTGATTTCCCCGCGAATTCCAAGTGACCAGGCCTCTGCCGTTGGTAACCAGGCCGCAGGAATATGGCGGTTCAATGGCGGATAAAAATTATCGGAGTTTGAGCGCAAAAAAATCCACTTTCCTTCATCGCATGAGGATATACTTTGGAGATCATGTACTTTAGGAAGTTAACTACCAATTAAGCGAAAATTAAAGGTATTCGACAATTTGATCGTAGTAGCACTTTAAAGAGGTGAGGGTAGATATTTTCTAGTGGTAACATTTGTAATATTGTTTTGCCCACGATTCCTGCAAAATAGATAGAAAAACTCACGTCTGTTGTGTGTTTTTAAATAGGATGCACGAAGAACACCCTCCTTGCCACTTTTATTTCAAGTGGTTTTAAAATATTTAGAAGAAATGACCTGAATTTAGGTGAAACTGTTCTCTAAAAATTAAATAGGCACCAACCATTCAATGAAAAGTGCTTCTGCTTAGTGGCAGTCGTGAAAACATGGTACCCCTTTAAAAATTTCTGGGGGTTCTGTATGAGCATCGGGTACAATAGGCAAAACCTAAATATTTGCTTCACAAAGTTCGTTTTCACCTCCCGTATTACTTCAAAGTTTTAATTGATGTTTAAAACATGTACTACCTACTAAAAATCTATGTTTGTCCTATATTATATAGCACTCGTTTTTCACTTACAGCTTGTATAGCTTCGTCAAATTGGCAAACACTCCATGGGGTAGTTGAGTAATTTCGTTTCCTGATAAAAACCTGTTCAAAGTAATCAACGGAATCAACACACACACACAGCAAAAACGTCGCCAGGTATATTTAGAAAGGTAATAGCATTTGAATCCAAACGCCTGTAAAACATTACAAGATTAAGTGTTTTGAGCAAAATAAATGCCATGTCATGCTGTTTAGCAAATACCTCAATTAAGGCTACGTATGGCCTCTTCAACGAGGGTGTCATTGTGTAGTTGCACATTCGCTATGAATCAGGAAAAAAACTTTTTTTTTCGCTGCGTTTAATTGGATTCGTTCTCATTTGCAGCCTTTCCAGGCTCGTCAGGTTTCCAAGCACGCCTTAAGGATGTTGATTAATGCGATATAAAAGTGATTTACTTTAAAATAGGATCAAATTAATCAGAACTAAATTTACCAAAGTCCACGTACACAGTAGGACTCTGATCACGGCAATTCACTTGTTTCTTTCCAACTGAAAATAGAGGCTGGTAAAAAAGTCCAGGTTTCAACAGGGTTTCAACACATGGACCTGGCGATTTCGGCGCAAACGTTCAGTCAATTTCCTTGTTGGCCGTGAGCACAATATTTTATCGTTCCCCTGTTTTGTGTTCGGTAACCGATCCTAAGTACATGTACACCGATAAAGGGAAAGCAATAGGAATGATTATTTACATGTTAAATTCGCTTTTGTTCTCTTACAGTGTTCTCAGTCCTGATAGGTGAGCAAAAACGTCGCCAGGTAGAAATGTTAAAGAATTTGGATCCAAACGCCTGTCAAACATTAGACGGTTAATTAAGTGCTTTAAGTATAATCTATGCAATATCATCCCGTTTACCAAATACCCCAAGAAGGTCTACCCAGGGACCCTTTAGTAAGAGCAACATTGTAGAGTTACACATTCACTATGGATCAGGAAAAGCTATTTTTTTGCGCTGTGTTTATTTGGATTAATATTTCTTATTTTACAGCATTTCAGTTTCCGCGTTGGGTTACCAAGCACGCCACAAGTAATTTGAATAAGACGGTTTAAAGGCAACATTCAATCAACTTGAAGGGACACTGGCCAGGAGCTTGCTTCAAGCTTCCTTTATCTTCTTGAAATACAAAGAAAACATCGCCAAAAGTGATTAAAGTAAAGAAATATTAACCAAAGAGACAAAATGAGGGTTAAAAATATCAAAATGTCACTTGAATAACAATTTGATTTTTTGGCAGGCAGACAAGAAATCAGATTTGATGAACGGTAATCCACTTCCATCCTTGCAATCCCCCACTTAATCTCCAAACTATTGCTTCTGCATTTTTTTCTTTAGACTCTTTTTGTTTAACTGAAGTTTTACATTTGTTGGCATTTGCTGATATAACATGAAAATAGTTATAAGGTATGGGAAATTTTGTATTTCTGCGTGACAGTGTGCCTTTAATCAAAATTTCATTTACCAAAGTTCATGTACACTGTATGACTCTGAGCATATGATTGGAGACTGGTTAGTAAGTACAGGGGGGGAAGCATTATGGAATGTGGCGGTTGCAAAACATGTGACCCACCCCTTCCTCTTGCTGCAAAATTGCCTGATCCAGCAATGACTGAGGGTTGAAAATTAGATGACCAACTCCCTCAGAAAAAATTCTTGTTTTCCAAAATCTGGTTTATTACAGTGTCCAATTTGCATGTACATGTATGAATTAGGCAAGACGGAATACACTTGATGCAAGCACATCGTTCTCGCTGTCACTCTCTTAATTTTTTAGTTCAATACAAGAAATAAGAGGGGGAGAGATATCATTTCGTACTTCTTTCAGTACAAAATCTTCACCCTTTTCTAAATATGTACTGATATCTGAAATATGACGAAAAAAATTCGATTTGAAAAGGCGAAATTAGGGCAAAACTCAAGTACGAGATGCAACTAGAGGAAAATCGAACAAATCTAAACAATAAGAAACAATCAATCAACGCGAAGCCGCCAAAACTGGTAATCACAAAATTCAAGGGCACGCACACAGATTGGCCGCGAGTTTGGAACCATTTCAAAGCGTTTATCGAGCGTTCATTTTGTCGTATATTACCAAGCTTGCTGCAGCGTGTAAGCAGACAGACACACCAAATGAGCCTGTCGTGCCATCAGATGAACCACGTGATGAACCGGTGATTAACATTGAACATTGAATCTAAAGGAATTTGTCTATTCGATGGTTTAGTATGGACAGATGCGCCTCAATACGCCTGAATACTTGCCAGCACTTCCTGTCACGCAACTACCTAGCTCCGTAAAATCTGGAATAGACACTCTTAAAGGTGAGTGAATTTGTCAAGTGAGGTAATATATATATAGATAGGCTGAGCCTAACATCGTCGCTCTCTAAACAAAAAGCTGATGATAAGCTTAACTAAGGTGAAAGGTCGGAAGCACAAGAATAGCGTTCCGCCTAGATTCTAAAAATAGAAAACTCGCGCAGCATCATGGGATTGAAATGTGTACAAACATTCAAGAACTATGCAGGAAGCTACGAAAAAAAACAGGTGCTACGAAGTACTGTTCTTGGGTACAACTCGACAATTATCATCAACATGCACAGGAATCGCAAAAACTGGTGTTTCCGAGGAAGCCATTTTGAAATATTTGTCCGCATTTCTATCCCACAATGCAATGCTGCCAAATATGACGTCACCTGGGCGGAACGCTATTAAGATTGACGACCCGGCTATTTTTCAATTTTAGCAATTCTCAAAAACAGTTTTACGCGACCGTCCGCACAGTACATTTAAGCCCCGGTCAAACGATACATGATAGTCGATGATAGTTAGTTTGATCCCAACTATCATCTACTATCATTGACTATCATGCTTGAGACCAAACGGGCGCTTGATAGTTGATGATAGTTGATGATAGTTGGTCAAAAGTGACGCGAGCAAAGTAGCGCGAGCTCCTTCTCAGTCGCCTGCCGCGTTAAAAACATAAGAGTTCTGTGAGCGAAAAAAAAGCGGCAGCTTGTTTTTTTTAGAGTTATTGGAGGAATGTACTGATAATTTGATGGAGCATTGTTCAAAGGTAGGAGCCGAGACAAGAGAATGGATACGGAGAAGAAATGAGAACGACGAGAACTGGCCGAAAAACTATCATCGACTATCATGCGCCCGGCGAAACGAACAAAACTATCATCAACTATCATGATGATTTTGAACATGTTCAAAGTGCATGATAGTCGATGATAGCGCGTGATAGTTGATGATAGTTCGTGTTCAAACGGAATTGCGAGTTTGAACTATCATCAACTATCATCGACTATCATCGACTATCATGCACCGTTTGACCGGGGCTTTAGACCGTATAAAAGTTCACAAAAAAAAAAAATTCTCGGTCTTGAACAACTGGTATGACTTATTTCCGAATAAAATACACCTGTTGCGTATCACAAATTGCCCGAGAAACTGATTTGAAAATCAAAATTGCAAAATATACACAAACACATTTGCATAAGGCCACGCGAGTGAAGTTAGAACTATGAAATACAAGTCTTGTTTTGTTTACATAAAATCGCTTTTCAACCTATGTAATGAATGAACAAACGCATAAAAATAGACAACACAATCTTCTTTCAAAACATTTTACACAAATCTCCATAAGTTTACGTTTAAAAGCTAAACGCAAACCATTAATAGCGCATCGAAGCCGAGCTGTAGTTTTCAATAAGAGAAATCATGAAACGACTGAATTTGAGCACGTTTTATAAACAACTCTCCAAAACTAACAAGAACACAAAATAAAAGTTAATCAGAGATTGATATCAACATAAATTCCCATCGAAAAATGCAATCTGTTATATCTTTAAGAAATTCTTTACATCTCCGCTTCTTCAGTTCTGAAATCCGAACTGACAAACATCTCCCCGTATTGATTAAAACGTATGAAGTTCCTCGAATCAAGATTTTTTCCCTGAAAGTTCTTCTTTTTCCACTATAGCGGCTTTTGAGTATCCCTTAATTGATATCCCTGTCTTGAGTAGCAAACCGCGGAAAAATGCAGGGAAATAACGACTGTAATTTGAACTGGTTTTCTCCGCTAAACACAACAAAAGATCAAAGTGTTTTCCCAGCTGACGTGGCATTCGGCCGTGTAACCGCGCCAAAAACAAAGTCTCGCTTTGTTTTTAAAATTGCTAAGATCCCGGATGTTGTGTGGCGTTATATGCGCATGTTTTGTGACGTCATACGCGTCAGCGAGCTAGCCTTGCCCAACGGCACACGGACCGACGCCGCCCGCGAAACATTCCGCTAGCCATAACCTTTAAAATGACGGGCATAGGTTTTATGAGTATGAGGCTCCGCAGAGAACTCCGCTATCATAATGATCCTTAAAGGGGCAGTATCACGAGGTCGAAACTTGAAAACGTCGGCCCAGTTTTCAAGTTTGATTCCGCAAATTCAAAAAGGCCGTCGAGAAGTGGAAGTATTTGTTGAATCAAAAAATCCGTTTTGATAGCCGGAAGAAAGAAAAAAATCACTTTTAACAGTGATATGTCCAAAATTCCGGTGCAAGAATAGTGAACAGTGCCGCGCGTGGAACCTCGTGATACTGCCCCTTTAATAATTATTCTATCATTTGTGTAGTATTAGAATTGTTATTGAATGTTTATTTTGTGACCTCCATCGCTATTTAATTTTTTTTCTAATTTGGGAATGACCTGGCACATTTGTTAATAAATGAACTCTTATAACGGAATCTTGTTACGTTAGACACCTTGCTAATTGCACTCAAAATAAACTGCAATTATTGAGGATCCTAATGGTTTTTTTTACAGAACATGATTATGTTAAAAAGATAATCTTGGCTTGAATTTTGTGAAATCCTTTAAAAAAAAATTGGGGTTTATTTCTTGATTAATTGCTGCTGTATTTGCTGCCCCTATAAATAAAAAATGTATAAATTTTTCTGAGTGTCTTTGTTTGGCAACGAATTTCCGGATATAATGGATATAATTTTGGTCACATCGCCTTTAATTTCGATTGCCAAAGTCAACTTTCTGGTTGTTCTCCGAACTAAGGCACTTCTGACGGGAAAAAAACACGTCATGTTTCATTTCTTACTAATGCCAATTTACGAGCATAAAATGAGGTAAAACAAGTTTTTACGATCTACCAAGAATTCGAGGTTTTACTCTCTCCGAAAGGGAGTATGGGGGAATTAAAATGCATGATTAATTATTGTCTATCGCGTTTACAATGGAGAACAAAACTCACGTTTGTCTTCGCGTTGATTTCTTGAGATAATCGCTCTTAGTGATTTAATTTTAGTAGATCATGTTTATGTGAAAGCTGTTTGTGGTTTTTGCTATTTAGACGTTTGCTAAAGCCATATGGAGTAGTTGCAGTACGATATCAAAAATGATTGTAAAGGTGCTCTCCACGAGTAGCCCAATAGGATTTGCTAAGACCACCTGCCCTATTCCTTTCTCTTTTTTTCTAATAGCTGTTGCAAATTTTGATGGAAGGACAAATAAAGCTGAATGAAAATTACTTATATTTTGTGCAAGACCTTTTCATTTAAAGTACATATTTTTTAAAGAGGTAAGGGTAACATTTGTAATATTGTACAAGTTATGCCCAAGATTCCTGCAAAATAGATAGAAAAACTGTTGCGTGTTTTTAAATAGGATGCACGAAGAACGACCTCCTTGCCACTTTTAGTTCAAGTGGTTTTAAAATATTCAGAAGAAATGACCTGAATTTAGGTGAAACTGTTCTACAAAAATTAAAAAGGGACAAACCATTCACTGAAAAGTGCTTCTTCTTAGTGGCAGTCGTGAAAACACAGTACCTCTTTAAACATTTCTGGGGGTTCTGTTTGAGCATCGGGTACAACAGTCAAAACCCAAATATTTGCTTCACAAAGTTCGCTTTTCACCTCCCGTATTACTTCAAAGTTTTAATTGAAGTTTAAAACATGTGCTACCTGCTAAAAATCTATGTTTGTCCTATATTATATAGCACTCGTTTTTCACTTACAGCGTGTATAGCTTCGTCAAATTGGCAAACACTCCATGGGGTAGTTGAGAAATTTCGTTTCCTGATAAATACCTGTTCAAAGTAATCAACGGAATCAGCCCCAGTCTAATCACAACATTCACCACTCCCCCCGCACCACCCCCCCCCCCCCCCCCCCCCCTCGCTTTCATGGTCATGTATACTACACCTTAAGGCATTAGCTTTTACCTCTTTAGAATATTCAGTTATGCCGTTATCTGTTTGCTATAAACTCAAAAAAAAGCGACACTTCCTTTGTCTTTGTTTTAAGATAACTACTCCCCTCTTAATTTGTCCTTCAAATTAATCTTATCTTGTTTCGTATTAACGAGATGGCTCTTTGATTCACTCACAGCCTGTATAGATTCTTCAAGTTTGCAAACACTCCATGGGGTAGTTGAGTAATTTCGTTTCCTGTTAAATACCTGTTCAAAGGAATCAACGGAATCAGCTCCCAGTCTAATCACAACATTCATCGGTAATCGATCCTAAGTACATGTACACCGATAAAGGGAAAGCAATATGAATGATTATTTACGTGTTAAGTTCACTTTTGTATTCTTACAGTATTCTCAGTCTTGATAGGTGAGCAAAAACGTCGTCAGGTAGAAATGTTAAAGAATTTGAATCCAAATGCCTGTCAAACATTAGACGGTTAATTAAGTGCTTTAAGTATAATCTATGCAATATCATCCCGTTTACCAAATACCCCAAGAAGGTCTACCCAGGGACCCTTTAGTAAGGGCAACATTGTAGAGCTACACATTCACTATTCATCAGGAAAAGCTAATTTTTGCGCTGTGTTTAATTGGATTATTTCTCATTTGCAGCATTTCCAGTTTCGTCAGGTTACCAAACACGCCACAAGTAATTTAAATAACACGGTTTGAAGGCAACATTCAATCAACTAAAAGAGTGTTTCGATACAGTTTTCTGGAGACCATACCTACAATTTTTTATCGGCTTTTAAGCGGTCTTTTCCAAGTCAGATTAACGTCAAATTTTCACTATTAACTGGTTTTGAATTGAAGTTTGGCCAAATATATATTCTGGTATCGCCAAAAGTGATGAAAGCAAAGAAATATTAACCAAGAGACAAAAAAAGGCTAAAAATATCAAAATGTCACTTGAATAACAATTTGATTTCTTGACAGGCGGTCACGAAATCAGATTTGATGAACGGTAATCCACTTCCATCCTTGCAATCCCCCACTTAATCTCCAAACTATTGCTTCTGTATTTTTTTCTTTAGAATTATTTTGTTTAATTAAGTTTTACATTTGTTGGCATTTGGTGATATAACATGAAAATAATTATAAGGTATGGGAAATTTTGTATTTCTGCGTGACAGTGTGCCTTTAATCAAAACCACATTTACTAAAGTTCATGTACACTGTAGGACTCTGAGCATATGATTAGAGACTGGCCAGTACAGTAAGAACAGGGGGGAAGCATTAGGGAATGTGGCGGGTTGCAAAATATGTGACCCACCCCTTTCTCTTGCCGCAAAATTGCCTGATCCAGCCCCGACTGAGGGTTGAATATTACATGACCAACTCCCGTTTAACTCCTTTCGCAATAAATTTAAACTTAAATGTAATTTTTTACAATATTATAGTATTCTTTCTTCCATTCCCCAAAGTTGGAAAAAGCTATTACAAGAAGGCCCCAAAAACTCATCTTCGTCTCCCACCTCAATTTGTTCGCTGACATGCAAAGCAATATATATTATGCTGTTGGACCTTGAAGAATTACCTCCACCCACTTGCGAGAAAAAACTGCTCGCATATGGTGTTGATAAGGGTGACTTAAATAAAATTTATCTTTTACCTTTTCAAACTACAAAAGAAGTTAAATTAATGATGTTCCAATATAAAATTATTCACCATATTTTACCAACAAATAGCTTGTTACATAAAATGAAAAAATATGCCTCTCCTTTCTGCCCCTTTTGTCCTTCTGAGTGTCAAACCATGTGGTATTTGTTTGTACACTGTAGGCAGGCCAACTCATTTTGGAATAAATTTCAAGAGTGGTACTCGGTTTCGTGCAATACGAAGATACTTCTTTCAGAATTAGAGATTATGTTTGGAATTATACCTATTCGTACGAACTGTTTAGCCCTCAACCATCTCATTATTTTAGGCAAATATTTCTTGTATGTAAACGCTTTAAACACAGTGATGTATCATTTTGGTGATTTTGTCTCGTTAGTGCGCGAAAAAATCAATCTAGAGAAATACATCGCAGTCACGTCTAAAAAGGAGAAAGAGTTCGAAAATAAGTGGAATTTATTTTTTGCCATATATAACATTATGACTGCCTTGTGAATTTAAATAAACCTATTCAAGTGAAAGAAAAGAGAAGTGCAAAGACTGCTTTGCGTTGTATTCAGCATGTGTAATTGTATAAGACGTGTAAGTGTTATATTCAATTTACCCCGTATATTGTAATTAATAAAGCATTATATGCAGTGAATGTAGTTTAAGTATCCGTCATGTACGTAAAAAAAAAACTCCCTCAGAAAAAG
Organism: Dendrophyllia cribrosa; assembly: GCA_024195265.1. Lineage (NCBI taxonomy): Eukaryota > Metazoa > Cnidaria > Anthozoa > Scleractinia > Dendrophylliidae > Dendrophyllia > Dendrophyllia cribrosa. Next base: position 37,164,037 of record JAJLRJ010000005.1, on the reverse strand, counting down.
TTCTTGTTTTGCAAAATCTGGTTTATTACAGTGTCCTATATATTTGCATGTACACTCTCTTAATTTTTTAGTTCAATACAAGGAATAAGAGGAGGAGAGCTATCATTTCCTACTTCTTTCAGTACAAAATCTTCACCATTTTTATCTCGTTAATGCGCACGCATGCGCGCAAACGAGATGTAGGAATCAAGTCTGAAAAAGGGGCAAAAGTTGTTAACAAAGGCTCTTTGTTAAGTTTTGTTAACTTTTGTCCGGGGGGGTTACTTCTTTCTTTTTTATAGGAGCTATATTCGGGCATTGAGGATATGGTTGGTTAAACCGGTTACGATTTCAAGAAGTGCGTCACATACCGCCAGTAAAATTTTTGAGGAGCACCCCCGGACCTATTGTTAATTTCCCTAGGGTATTGAAATGTCATGAACTTGTTATGTCTTACGGTACGTCACCACAAAGGTATTACAGTTCTTATTTACAGTGATCTCCGCGAGTTGCGCTTTGACATTTTCCGCGCTCGATGAAGCTAAGAAATTTCACCCTGTATCTTTATCCGCTTTTTAAGGTTTATAGCTGACATTTTCCGTGCTCGACGAAGCGTATCTTTGTCCGCTTTTTGAGGTTTATAGCTGACATTTTCCGCGCTCGACGAAGCTAAGAAATTTCAGCTTGTATCTTTGTCCGCTTTTTGAGGTTTATAGCAGAGTTGTTTTTCAACTGTTTTAGAGCTATGACCTCATCGCCTGACAGATTGTTTCTTATCTAGGATTTTTTGTTTCTGTGGTTTTAAGCACAGATAAAATCTACACATGTTAGATAGAAAATTGATAGAAAATTCTAAAAATTGGCAGGAATGTTCTGCGATACCTTGTCTATCCGGGAAGATTAACCGCGAGGAGCGATTTTTGAAGTCGCTTAGCGAGTGACAACTGGAAATCTCGTGAAAAGAAAAATTGTCAGGAATGTTCTGCGATACGTTGTCTACCCGGTATGACTAGCGAGTGACAACCGGAAATCTAGTGAAAAAAGTTGGTTTTCCAATTCGCTTAAAATTTAGCGAGTCAGCTTAATTGAATTAAACTCTCGTTAAATTTAAGCCACCAAACCAGGTAGCTTAAGCGAGTCGGCAATTAATTTTAGACAATGAGAAACAACTTGTGGTCATTTATTCGACAAGGCTGTCAAATCGGAAATAAAACACGCGTTCTATTTTCATGCGTCGCTCGTGAAGGGGCCTAATTTGATTGTATTATACAATGGATTTACTTTTGCGCAAAATTAACGTTAATGTCCCTTTTCAGTAGTCATTGGAATACTGAATCATTCCTATTACGGTTTGATTATTAAAGAGAAATTTCAATTTTGAATGGTTATTAAATGTTGAGGTGTCATGATTATGCAATAGTATGCAAGAGAGGTGAGATTTTGCCGATTCAGCTAACTAAAATTGTTCCCGTTTGATTGTGCAAGAGTATGGATTTGGCTTTTCTTCTATTTTGGAACACTGAATCATTGCCATTAAGGTTTGATTATGCAATAGTATGCAAAAGACGTAATAATTTTGCTGATTTAGTTAACAAAGTTTATCAAGCAAGCATTATAAGCGATTTCAGAGTGTTGATTTTTTTGAGAGAAATATTGGCACTTTTTGGAAGCTAATTGACAAGACAAACAAAAAGATAATGTATTATTTTAGTGGCAAGGAAGACAGAGAAAACATTCATTCTCTTATAAAAAGAAGAGGAATATCAATAAGTCGGTGTGTTATTCTCATCACATTCAAATCCTGAAGCGGACAAGACAGATACCTTAGAGTGCTCAACGTGGCTTGATCGCATTGAAATCCTGACGCAAGAGAGTTGCCTTAGAGTGCTCAACGTAGCTCAATTAGCAAAGAATATAGCAGACTTAAAGCAAGAAAATATATATTGAAATTCAGTTAACTACTATTTTTTCGGCGAATTGTCAGTTAACAAGAGGCTACACTGGTAGCCTATACTCATGCGCTTGTATAAGAAAGTTTTACGTTTTTTTTTAACTGGGTCACGCTGTCGGAAATCGGTTCATTTCAATATTTTCATTCATTGATCTTATCAAGTGATTTAGTTTGACAAGTAGGAAATTACGTATATCAGTAAGGCTTTTAAATTTGCAAAGTTAAGATAAGGTTACTTTACAGGCCATGTGAATGACCAGAGTGAATGCGTTTTCGGGATCGGTGAACATTGTGACTAGGGATCTAGGGACTTTGTGATTAAATCATTCTTACTTGAGAATTGTCATGGACTTCTTGTGCCAAACAGAGGCGTTCGCGACAACGCACCCCTTCCCTCTCAACGAATTTTGCGTGACATAAGTCTTCTTTTGTTTACATAATACCAGATATCATTTATTACGACTAAATTTACGACTGAATTTGAACACGTTTTATAAGCATTTCTCCAAAGCTAGCGAGAACACAAAGAAAAAGTCAATCACAGAATTGATATCAACATAAATTCCCATCGAAAAATGAAATTTCTTTACCGGTAAAGTCCAAATGCCAGTGGGGTTGACTCGGCTATTTAAAAGCAGAAAAAACCTCCACCAATAGTGAATAGTGTGAGTTATAAGGAAACTACACCAATGTTATTGATTCAATTAAACGAGCCAATGAGAAAACGGAACATTCGATCCTTCCCAAGAGTACAAAAGCGGCAAACATTTCATGTACAATTAACGGAATAATTTCATATTATTCCGCGAGACAGTTACTTATGGGAGCAACTGATGAGGTTCACCTAAAATGCGAAACTCGAGTCTTGCTTAAGAAAAACGTAAGAATTCACTAGCATCCGTGAGATTTTCAAAACAGATCACCATATCTGTACAAGCCATGTCGGGATGCAATAACGCCATGATGAAACAACGGAGGTTCTTCACGCTCCAGGAAACACTACTCAAAAACAGCATAAAACAAGGAGCTAAACCATAACGGCAAGAGGTCATGATTCCAATAGAGACACGGCAGCTTCAGACTTTGATCTTAGACGATCACATCCGTGATAAAGATCCACTTTCTCGCAGGTCTTGCACACCGCAGACTTAGACACTAAATCACGGGCTGAGAGATTGATTGATTCTAGCATATTCATAAGAAAAGCTGCGGCCGATCACTACTTATCTTGCAAAAAAAAGTTAGCCAAAGAGGCTCTAACATAATATGCCAAGAGAACTAGCATAACGAAGGCATAGAGAAACAATAATTCTATAAATGGCTACACAGCATAAAAACTATCGTCGTTTAAGAGATTTATATCCCAAAGATCATCAAAGGGTCATACAATACATATCGTGCATGCTAAACTGAGACAAAAACCATAATTTCTCACCTGTCAAGATAGCTTCCAAAACCGTAATAAGGATCGTTAAGATGTCTGTTTGATACAGGATCGTACACAGAGAGTATGGGAAGGAAAAAATCGAAACTCACCGATGCTTGTGTCCAATAAAATACGGTGTGTCCACTTACTTTGGAGTCTGCTTAATACAGGTTTTACTGTAATCAGAAATCTTACTCATTTAATCTAACACTGAAAAGGGCTCGTGTGGTCAACCCTTGGGTCAACCCGCGTTCACGTGCTTGACAAAATTCTAAACAAAAAGACGAAACAAAATTCACAGCATGTATCTCACTTGTCGCATTTCCCATTAGAAAAGGTAGCTCCATTTCCAACTGAGTCTTTGTAACAGCTTTCCCGTCGATCTTCCCTAATCGGAACAACTTTAAATCAAACGCACCGAGTCCAAACTTTCCGCTTATTGTTCGATCAAATGTTTACAAGCCATGTCCATTGAATTGTGCTTTGTCATGTCAAACGGTATGCGACCTATGTGTCGTTCGAATGCCGATCCTTTGTCATCATCTCGATAAAAACTCGGAATAACTTTGACCACGCCACTCGACGCCATCACGGAGATCAAGGTCAACGCTCTACGACCCTGGTACCTTTCGCATATAATATCGGTTAATATGTCACCTGGTCACGCAGCGAGACAGGTAAATGTCACAAAATAGCTTTGCTGTTAGGAAAAAACTATGTTGCTTTTATTAACAACAACAATCGTTAATTTAGTATAATTAATAGAATGTCACTTAACTGTTAACTTTTCATTTATCAGTTAACTACTATATTTTTGGGCAATTGTCAGTTAACTGTTAACCCCATTAACACCTTCCTAAATGCACTGGTATTCTGAATTTCACTTTTGCCGGAACGCAATTGGCATTAAAAAACAAAACGAAAAAAACTCACGAGATAATAATGCCTTTTGTCACAACATTTCACCCACGACTGAAAAACCTTAAACAAATACTGATGAAAAATGGAGTTTCGTTCAAAACCAACCATTCCTGAAAACTATTTACAAAACGCCGCCTATCATATCATACAAGACGTAAATCACTTAACGACATACTCATAACAGCCAAACTTTGAAAGCTAATATAAATGCATCGCAACCGCAAAACCACATAGTGGAGTCGGCGTAGGCCTGTCATGAACCTTATTTCGATCTAAGGGAAACTAAAAAAGTGACCGCCAGGAGTGGTGTCCTGTTTACCCGCTCCAGACGCAATATTTTCTATATAAGTGCGCCCATAGCAGACGTGACCGAAAAATGACACGTGTTCACCATTTTCCCGCCATTTTTCACGTCAAAATATATAAAACAGCAGACTTGATACTTTAGCTAACTACAAAACTTTCTGTTTCATTATGCAAGAGTAGGAACAGCAAAATACCATAAATTTTGACTTTTGTTCTATTTTCGAATACTGCTGGAGAGTTGAAAAAGAAATGGCTGATGGCGCGATGTCTGCTAAACATAGCCCAAATTGTCCTGGCATTGGGACAGGCAGCTCTAGAGAAATGTCATGTTGTTACGGTCTCCTTCCATTAGATTCGGCACATGTGAAGTTCAAAGTTTGAACCGGGCCTTACTTGAAAGAATATTAAAGATTCAGTCACCATTTGTTGTGTCAATTGATATTTTGATAATTAATATTAATACGTCACCTGCAGTAACTTTATATCTAATAAAACACCACATACTAATTTTTAGAAAATGGTCACACCCACTCAGCCAATCAGTGCCGAGTATTTGTGTGCTCTATATCCCATAAACTGTCTTAAATTAAGTAAAGAGGCGGGGGCTTTGAAACCCAGGGAAATTGTGGGGTAAAATAACTACTCATTAGTAAGCTCTATATAGAACATACTAAAGAATTATTTTGTTTTCCTTTGTTTAAAAGCCTAATTAGTATGCTCTATATAGAGCATACTAATAAGAAAATAGAGCATACTAATGAGTATATAGAGCATACTGATGAACTACAGGCTGCTAATTTAAACAAAAACAACTTGCAGTTATAAAAATGACAATTTTATTTGAAGTTTTCGCTTTACATAACTTAAGCAAGAGATTAATCACCAAAATAACAAAACCAAATTCGACTTAACAATTTTTAGGGAAAATTAAACGAAAGACTGGTCTCACCGTGCTTTGGAATTCTGTCTCTTTCTCTTTGCTCAATTTCGTTCACTGTGGTAGGCTTTTGGAAACGTGCATTTTTATCGAATTCATTCCCCAAGCACTCGGATATGTCTACGCTCTCAAAAGCAAGTAACTCATGAGTGGCAGAACGGCCTCAAGTTCCTTGAGCTCTGTATACTGGCTCATAGCCGGAGCAAATGAGCCATCAAAACAACAAAGAATAAACAAAGCTCCAAAGAAAGAAAAGCATTGTTATTCGTAAAATTCTACCAACATTACGGCGACATTCAAAACAAAATAACAACGTGATTCACAAGTGTGAATGACACAATTAAAATACGCTCATAAATACAATCTGCATAAAATATGGTTTCTTCGCGGATGTGACCATTTTCTAAGACGGTTAGACAATGAACGCTCGTGTCCTATGGGATATAGCGCCTCTCGCATTAGATAGAAGTGCCACTCGGGCTACGCCTTCGTGGCCTTCTATCTATGCTCGAGGCACTATATCCCATAGAACACTCGCGTTCATTGTCTAACCCTTACATAGAACTGTTTTTATCAGATATAAAGTCACTGCACGTGACGTATTATCGATCACTTGATAGGTTTGTGGGCTTTTAATTGTTTTGAAATTGCGGCAACCTATTGTATTTGATTTAGAAATTTTTTTTCTATTGTCAAATATCCCAACAGAAAATGCATTGTGCAAATTGACCCAACAACACATTTTCATCGTCAATTAGCTAGCAAGGCGGAAAAAGTCTTTCACTTTCACTTCACTAACATCAAAATTATTTACATTCACACTCGTGATTCTTTGTTACTCATAGCTTTTATTGACTTGCACCAACATGAATTTTCAAACTTTCTCTCAATCTTCTCTATCCTGCCAAGAACCATATCCAGTTGACTACTGCGCCTCGCATTTTCTACATAATGTCTGATTCTACAACGCCATCTTTACCAATTCACTATCAAGATTCTTCTTTTTTTAACCTCACGTTCTAACGCATTAACGAGATGGCTTTAAGAGCCCTTTGATCTAAATATGTGCTGATATCTGAAATATGACGAAGACATTCGATTTGAAAAGGCGAATTAAAGCAAAAACTCAAGTACGAAATGGAAATAGAGGAACATCGAACAAATCTAAACAATAAGAAACAATCAATCAACGCGAAGCTGCCAAAACTGGTAATCACAAAATTCAAGGGCACGCACACAGATTCGCCGCGAGTTTGGAACCATTTCAAAGCGTTAATCGAGTGTAAATCGACTCGGTTGATGTTCATTTGTTGTATATTACCAAGCTTGCTGCAGCGTGTAAGCAGACAGACACACCAAATGAGTCTGTCATGCCATCAGATGAACCACGTGATTAACATTGAACATTGAATCTGAAGGATTTTGTCACTGTAAACTAATAATACATTGAACAATTATTTCTTGGACCAATCGTTGTTTTCTTTGTTCTTTTTTTCTTTTGTTTCGTATAAGGAAAAGGGATTTCACAATACGTCTCGTTTCAATGTTAATTTAAGCGACTGCGCAATTTGCATAGAGACTCAGTTGAGATTGAACGTGCTTTGAGTAACTCGCACTTGGTGGTACTTCCTAGAACTAAACAATAACTATTCGATGGTTTAGCATGGACAGATGTGCCTCAATACGCCTGAATACTTGCCAGCACTTCCTATCACGCAACTACCTAGCTCCGTAAAATCTGGAATAGAAACTCTTAAAGGTGAGTGAATTTGTCAAGTGAGGTAATATATAGATAGGATGAGCCTAACAGCGTCGCTCTCTAAACAAAAAGCCGATGATAAGCTTAAGTAAGGTGAAAAGTCGGAAGCACAAGAATTAAGATTGACGCCCCGGCTATTTTTCAATTTTAGCAATTCTCAAAAACAGTATTACGCGACCGTCTGCACAGTACATTTAAACCGTATAAAAGTTCACAAAAAAAACTTTTTCTCGGTCTGGAATAACTGGTATGATTTATTTCCGAATAAAATACACCTGTTGCGTATCAAAAATTGTCCGAGAAACTGATTTGAAATTCAAAATTGCAAAAAATACACAAACATATTTGCATAAGGCCACGCGAGTGAAGTTAGAACTATGAAATCCAAGTCTTGTTTCGTTTACATAAAATCGCTTTTCAACCTATGTAATAAATGAACAAACACATAAAAATAGACAACACAATCTTCTTTCAATTTCCTCGAATCAAGATTTAATCCCTGAAAGCTCTTCTTTTTCCACTATAGCGGCTTCTGAGTATTCCTTTAATTGATATCTCTGTCTTAAGTAGCAAACCGCGGAAAAATGCAGGGAAATAACGACTGTAATTTGAACTAGTTTTCTCCGCTAAACACAACAAAAGATCAAACTGTTTTCCCAGCTGCCGTGGCATTCGGCCGTGTAACCGCGCCAAAAACAAAGTCTCGCTTTGGTTTCAAAATTGCTAAGATCCCGGATGTTGTGTGGCGTCATATGCCCATGTTTTGCGTCGTCATACGCGTCCGCTAGCTAGCTTTGCCTAACGGCACACGGACCGAAGCCGCCCGCGAAACATTCCGCTAGCCATGACCTCAAAAATGACGGGCATAGGTTTTGAGTATGGAGCTCCGTAGAGAGCTCTGCTATCATAATGATACCTGATAATTATTCTATCATTCTGTGTAGTATAATTTTTATTGAATGTTCCTTTTGTGACCTACATCGCTATTTAATTTTTTTCTAATTTGGGAATGACCTGACACATTTGTTAATAATTGAACTCTTTTACGGAATCTTGTTACGTTAGACACCTGGCTAATTGCACTCAAAATAAACTGCAATTGTTAAGGATCCTAATTGTTTTTTTTACGGAACGAACATGATTATGTTGAAAAGATAATCTTGGCTTGAATTTTCTGAAATCCTTTAAAATAAATTTGGGTTTATTTCTTGATTAATTGCTGCTGTATTTGCTGCCCCTAAAAAGAAAAAATGTCTAAATTTTTCTGAGTGTTTTTGTTTGGCAACGAATTTCAGGATATAATGGATATAATTTTGGTCATATTGCCTTTAATTTCGATTGCCAAAGTGAACTTTCTTGTTGTTCTCCGAACTAAGGCACTTCTGACGGAAAAAAAAAGAACTCATGTTTCATTACTTTTTTTTTACACGCAACACTCGCGCGATAACTTTTAATCACATATTATAGCCACTTACATGCTTTTTTTAAAAAAAAAAAACAATACAATACAATACAACCTACATACATAGATACGTGCATGAAGAAAATAAGGAAAAAATACATAAAATCATTACTACTTTTGACTCCATGGGTAAGGAGTTTAACATGAAAAAAAAGGAAAGTTGATAGTTATTACAGAATGGAATTATTACTACAAATACAAAAAAGTTTCCATTTTTCAAGGTGTAGGTTCATTTTTTTTTTGTTTAGCTATGACTTCTTCTATTTTAACAATTTTTTTAAGGTTTGCAAGAAATATATTGACATTTGGAGCGATATTCTTTCGACGGCAAAGAAAAATAGTTTGTTTAGCTATAAGAATAACTTGATTAAGAGACATAAAATGTTCATTAATATCTAACAAGCCAAACATAGTATTGGTTTGAATGGTCAATTAAAAGCTGATAATGCCTTGGTTAAAAAATTCTAATCTAAAGAGTCGAACGCTTTTTCAAAATCGATAGCAAGTAAAAAGCCAGACAAGTTATTTTCTTTGGTAAAAAAATATGATGTCATCAATGATTCTAGTGCTATCGAAAATTGATCGGCCTTTAACGTAAGCGTTTTGATTTTTATATTAAGATGGGTTCTAGCCTTTTCGCGAGAGCTTTTGACGCTATTTTGACATCAACATTTAAAAGAGAAACAGGTCTCCAGTTTTTTATATACAGCTTATCTTTGCCTTTCTTTTCAATCAATTTAATGATGGCCATTTTCTGTGAAGATGACAATTCTCCACAATCATAAGCTTCGTTCAAACTGTCGACAACAAGGTGGCCTACTAGAGGCCAGAACGACTTATAAAACTCTACCGTTAAACCGTCATTACCAGGTGCTTTACCATTTTGAAAAGTGAGCAGAGATCGAAAACATTCATTGAAAGCCAATTTCCCTTCGCATTTTTTTTACTTCCTCGTCCAGCTTAGGGATGTCTTGGTTGTTAAAAAAATTCATGGTAACGGTCTCAGCATTGTCTGAAACGGATTTCTGGTACAGAGAGGAGTAAAAAGATTTAAGTGGCTGTCTCCCTAAGATCCTCATAACCAAAATTGGTCATGAAACAGATTTTCTTCAATTCTTGCATGTGAATTACTAGTAACTATAAAAATAAATTTCGTTTGGTCTCAAAATGTTTTCTTTAGCAATTTACAGGGAGACCAAATTTGATATTTTTTTAGTATTAAAAAATACAAAATTTACAGGGAGACCAAATTTGATATTTTTTTAGTATTAAAAAATACAAAATTTCCCTAACTTTGGCAACTTCTCACAACACTTAAAATTTGATGCAGAGCTAAATTCTACTGTTGTTTGACAGGTACAAGTCCAGTTATTATTTACAACATTATAAAAGTTTCCATATCGTTGTTCCAAGTGGTTAAACATTAACTTCCATAAACCCACTTCCGCAGCTTGTAATAAAACAGGAAAAATGGGTTCACAAAAATTCCTTTAAACCAAAAGTGGATCGTCATACAACAATTTCTTTGCAGTCATAAAACAACAAAGACCTAATCTTAAATATCATGAAAAAAAAATTGTGTGGCCAGTTGGTTTTAAGACCACGAGCTCGAGGACGCTTTGAAATAACGGTATTTACGAATTATGCAAATTAGAAGCCTCAACCTTAGCGTGCAAATACAGTGCAAATGAGACCCGAACAATGTTATTTCCCATCAGAGAAACACAAAAATTGTTTCAAACTACAGCAGAATACAAAATTATACTAGGTATGCATCAGTATATAGCTGTATTGAAATTGTTGATAGCCTTCAAAGTGTCCATTCTCAGATTAATAATTACAGATGAAGACGCTTTTGTAAACTTACTTCTCAAGCAAAATTAGCGGTCATTGAACGAAGCAGTATTTTGCTGGATTTTGTGTGCATCGAGGACAGTTAATGGACAGACTTTTTCACGAGTCGGATGTTGGATTTTCAACAAGTTGGATGTCGGATTTTCAACAAGTCGGATGTCGGATTTTCAACAAGTCGGATGTCGGAATTTCAACAAGTCGGATGTCGGATTTTCAACAAGTCGGATGTCGGATTTTCAACAAGTCGGATGTCGGATTTTCAACAAGTTGGATGTTGGATTTTCAACAAGTCGGATGTCGGATTTTCAACAAGTCGGATGTCGGATTCTCAATAAGTCGGATGTCGGACTCTCAACAAGTCGGATGTCGAATTTTCAACAAGTCGGATGTCGGATTCTCAACAAGTTGGATGTTGGATTTTCAACAAGTCGGATGTCGGATTTTCAACAAGTCGGATGTCGGATTCTCAACAAGTCGGATGTCGGATTCTCAACAAGTCGTATGCCGAATTTTCAACAAATCGCCCCTCTGTAACAGACCCCGTGAAACCCGACCGAGTGCACTTTTTTCCTCCACTCAGTGGAAATTTAGCCTCCTTGGTACCTGGTGAATATTTTGATTTTACCCGGCTATTCTTTTGCTTCCCTGGTGTGATTTTTACATACCCAGCGTATTTCTTTAATATTTGTTTGTTTGTAAATGGCAAAACAGCAACATCGACAAAAAAGAATCAGAAACCGATTGTAAAAAAAAAAAAAAGAAAAAGACAATGCAGAGCGGAAAGGGGTCTGTCCCATTCCACAACAAGACCGTAAATATAAATGGCGGGAAACCCTGACGTTTTTTAACCAATAGGATGTCGAATTGTAAACACGTGACACTACAACTACTGAACACACCAACGAGTCAAAGATGGCGGACACCAGCTCTGAAAAGGATAGCTCTTCGTCCTTGTCTGTTTTTTCGGACGATAGTAGTACCGACTATGAATATCACATCCGAAAACGATACTGATACGTGTTTAGTGTGGCATTATATCATTTATTAGTTGATACGTGTTCAGTGTGTATTGACCTTAAGACTACTTTCAGTACAGGGACGGCGTAACCGGGCCGGTTTAGCCAGGATATATGTATCAAGTATTATAATTCAACACATCGATACACTGTCCAAATATGGTCAAAAAGTTATCGATATACGCTATGTCCACATGACGTATATCCAACGATGGCGGTAAATTTCGCATTTTGAAGGAAAATGAAAATGACCGCTGCCTGCACTTTCGTGTTTTTGGGAGAAAAATGCGTGAACTATTAGATAAAAAAAGAAAGGAACGATAAAAAGAGAAGAAAAGAAAAGAGAAAAATTATTGATGACATGATTGAACAAAAAAGGCGCGAAATTTTCGCTTTGTCGCGGTCGCAGTGCAGTGTTTCTTGGCGAAGCTGGATGAAAGCTGGTTCAAAGTCAACCGCTCGACAAGAAGTGAATGAAGGAGCACAATTTTCGGAAAATGCCTTTAGTAATCACTTCTGGAATATGATTAGACATAATACTTCCTCAGAAAAGTTTCTGATCTTTGTTTTAAGCGAATTGACGCCACTACGGCTGTAGGAACTAAAACGAGCAAGTTTGTAAACAACAGCGATCGACTTAGCTCGTACTTCGATGTTTGAAACTTTAGTGCGCTGATGGAAAGGACTAAAAGCCACATCAACTACAGGTAACGATGTTTTAACCGTTTCTTGTATCCTTTAGCTGTGAATGTTTGTAAGACATACTGTCTATGCTGCCGTTCTTTCAGACTTTTCGCCGCTATGTTTAGGTAGCAGTGTGTTTGTTCAATTTGTTTTGATTCTGAATTGAACTTTTTAAGACACGAAAGACTTGTAACTAAGAAATTCTATGCCATTTTACAGTGTTTTTATTTGTGTAATTACTACTCTGTCTCGTTCTTTGCGTAGACGAAAGCTCTTCGTAGAAACTCTCAAATTAATTTTAGCTCCGCAAACGTTTTAGGCATTCGCTGCTTGTTGTGTAACAAATGGAGCGAGGTAAAATATTGTTGTAAGCCTTTTACTTAATAAAAGGTTGTATATCTCAATGAATTTTTTCTCGAAACTGTGATTTGTTATCAATGTGTTGAATTATAAAACAGTTATAGTGTTCAAGCTTGCACAATATTGACAAAGGCGCCACTTTCATTCATGAACTGTGTGATGTTGCAAGTTTCGCGCCGTAAAACATATGTAAGCTTTTTTTTTTAAATAAAAGGGTTGTCGGCGATATTTTTTCTTCAAACTGTGCTTTGTTATCAATGTGTTGAATTATAAAACTATTATAGCGCTCAAGCTTGCGTGATATCGCCTAATTTTAGCGACTCGGCCTACGGCCTCGTCGGCTAAGTATTAGGCGATATCACGCGCGCTTTCGCGCTATAATAGTTAATTATATGTATCAAGCTAACAAAATCCATCTGTAAGCACTAAAAATACCTGTAATTTCACACTTGGTCGAGATTTGATTTTTTGACGAAATATCTCGTGGAGAATGCTGAAAATAACATTTCCGAGCTTCTAGATTTCAAAACTTTCTGAGGGACCATGCCTCCAGTCCCCCCAACAAAAGCCGGCTATTGTTAAGAAACAATACTTAGGATATGTCTTAACTTAAGAGGGCTTCGTGAATCCGGCCCCACACCCCTATTTTCAGCTATATAAACAGTTTTTAAATACTGTAACGGTTACTTTTGAAAACGTATGTTCCTTAGCATACGAAACATCAACTTTTTTTTTCTAAAAATACGTTAGTTTAAGAGTGATTGTCAGAGAAAACCAGGCAAAATTTAAAAAATGTCAATGGAAAGGGGTCAGCAGAATTACTTCATACTTACATCATAAATAAGTTAGGTGGACTTATGGACAAATATACCAAACTTAGCTCTTTAACTGTTCTGGCATTAGAGATACCGGCCTTAATCTGTATCACCCCCTTGGACGCCATTTTTGCAAGCAAATTTTGCCAATTTTCTGAATCCCGCAAAATCTTCAAAATGAAACGAATGAAGTTTATATTTTCTATGTGGTACAACACAACATAGAAATACTTGCTAAGATTCTAAACCGCTCGAAACATCCACAGAAAAAATCTACAGCTTGCTGATTGTACACACCTAAAGTTGATACCTGTGAAAAAGCAGAAAATAGGCCGTTTTCAAGTTGATGTAGAACACACAACTATGACGACAATACTTAGCTGATTACTAAATCGCAGTCTCCTACTATACATCTTTCAAAACCGCTAATAATCATTTTGGGCCATTGAAACAGAAAGATGCTAGGGTACTTACGTTTACCGAAGTAACTCGACTTTGCCTTACAATCACACGAATCTGTCCGTGTCTCTTGTTGAGCACTTTTGAAGCTTCTTCTGCGCTAATCTTCTGTGAAATACCCTCAGCTGTAAGAACAAACACCTAAAAACTTGAAATACTTCCACTGGTACATCTCAAAGCGATAAAAATGCTGAACCGTAGGCTGAAACAAGAAAATAACAAAGAACGGCGCCATCTTGGAAATGAGAATTCGGGAGGGACTGGAACTACAGTGGTCGTTCCCTTCGGGGGTCTGGGTGAGTCCTGCTGGGAAAATTCAATAGCTTATTCTACCAAACGTGACATTATTGTAATATATAGAAGGTTAAAAAGGCCATTGATACATTTGAAAGCGATATAAATGCTGAACATGAAACAGAAAAATAACTTGGAAATGACTTATTCTACAAAACTTAAAAACGTTATTGTAAGATTTAATACGAGTCACATGACGCAGTTTCTTTCTTTTTTTTCTACTTCGGTCGCTCTAAATAAGTTTGTTATTCGACACAGCATTCTGGAGTGCAAATACGCATCAAAACGAGTGCAAATATCAGGGCTCGAAATTAGCGGTGGAAAATGTGCAAAATGCGACTGACTTGAGACTATTTGCTCCTAAAATATTTGATCTAGGAGCAAATTTGCTCCTTAAATTTATGAAGTTAATTTTGGCTTGGAGTTCAAAGTCTTTGATAAGTTCCTTGCAGTTAATCTCTGCTTGAAGGGCTTTAGTTTAGAGGCTCGAAAGATCATCATTACATTGCAGTTATAATATTTTTATTAATATGTGTTATAATTTCTTTTTTTGCTCCTTCCTCAAGCGAATTTGCTCCTAAAATGTTTGACCTAGGAGCAGCTCCCAAGAAAAAAATTTAATTTCGAGACCTGGCAAATATTATCGAGGTCTGTATTGCGAAAAAATTGGTCGAGTTTGCGTATTACTTGTTAAACCATCAAATAAGGGATTTCTTATTCGACTGCTTAATTTTCCAATTTTAAGAACCTTTTTCTCAGTATCTTCTCAATTTAGCCAACATTTTTCGTCCAGTGTTTCACTCTCATCCCGAGCACGCGCACTTACAATTTCTTTGCTCTGTTCCTAACCTGTCAAATCGGTATATAATACTACAGTGCAATACGCTCGCATATTTTGCGCGTTCTTTTGCCCTTATACATACGGTAAAATGACGTCATAGTCGAACAATAAGACACGGTGTTACACAACGTTTCGCTGAATAACCTGATTTATTTTCCTGCATTGTGCTACTGCAGGGATTTATGGTTTCCGGCCACTGAGGTATATGTTCGTCTTCTGTGTCTGTTTGGGGCACGACCACGCGCTTCATGGCGTCTGCGTATAAGAAAGATGCTTTTGAAAAGTTGTCTGTTTTCAAGAAGTCAGTTTTTGGATAGATGAAGAACAACGTCAGCAAGAAAAGCGCAAGGTCTTGAATGAAGTCATTTTAAATACAACGGATGGAAGAGTCAACCCAATATCTTCGTGTCTTTATTCCAACTGGGAAAGTGTATCACGCCCACAAAAAGACTATTATTTGCGAAAAGTACGTCAGGTTTTTCCGCCGTGCTGTCGACCATTGCTCCGGATCAAGAAGATCGAGTATTTGACGCACTAACGCGTTCTTTGTCACGAGGTGAAGAAAAAGGTTACCAGCAACGAACTTTCAATTTTACTTGAAGTTTACAACCAATCTGAAAGTCGTCATACTCGACTGCAAATTCTGTCTATGTTTGCCAAACATTTTTCAAAGAAGGAGCTCAGGGAGATGATTCCAGGTCTGAGCAAATAGCAAATCGATCGAGCTCGCCGTCATGCTGCTGAAGAAGGACCAGGACAGCAAGTGGTACCAACGCCCATTAAAAGAACACGGCTTGATCCAGTAAAGACAAGTCACTGCGTAAACTTCATTTCAAGACCGAATTTTCTTCAAGACGTAGCTTTTGGTACCAAGGAACTAAAACTTGATTCTGGAGAAAAGATCACCATTTCAAACGTCATCGAGACAATGGTGACTTCCCGAATAGTTAAGCAGTACAGTAGTAGAGAGGGTTGGTGATCCGGGACCACCCTAAAATTTTCCGAGACCACACCACGCCACCCACCAGCCCCCTCAGCCTCCTTCGTCGGCTTTCGGGGGAAGGGTGGTCCCGGATGCACCAACCCTCTCTACTACACACTGGTGAATGCTGGTCCGGTACGAGACCACCGCCCAACCCCAACCCACATGGCATAGAGGTCCGGTACGAGACCACCAATTGAAGAAATCCCTACACCCCCTATAAAGGCGACAATGCCCTTCGGCAACGAATCAATGACTGCCGTTGCGTTTTTGAAAATGAGTGGAATTGAGTTGAAAGAAGGTGATGACTTATATGCAAAGAACAAGGGGACATTCGAATACAACCCTTGCAGACATTGTGGTTTAAACTTCACACAAGGTCATTCTCTTGTTGAGCATCAAAAATACGCTTGTAAGAAGATGCGAACAGAACCACGGCCGAAAGAGATTTGTCCCGGCTGCAATCGAAGATTGTCTAAAAAAACGGTTTATAGACACTTAAGAAATGGTTGCCCTCCCGCGAAAAGAAACCCTCGAGTTTTTATACAGCGTGAGGTTGTTCGAGATGTTTTTGCAAACATTAGCCAGCATGATCTGAATGCCTGGCTTGACGAGCAAGAACAAGAACCATTTAAAAACAAAAGCCTGGAGGATCTCAACCCCTTACCCAGGATCCGAGATTTGAGCTTTGTTTCTGATTTCATCGAAGGCAAGTCATCACTCGCAGCTTTTCAAACAGAGTTGAGTGGTTATTACCAATTGAAAAAACCTTTACCCTTTACATACCAATGATGGCGACAACACAAGATTTCATTAACTTTCTCAAATCGAGGAACACTGGTCTGAAACAAAAGAGCGCCGACTGGCTCTCAGCCAGACAAAAAAAAAGGGGCTTGTGAAGTTTCTGCTTTAACAGCCACTTCGCCGTTCGAAACGCGAAGAAGCTTGCTCTTAAAGAAAATTCAACCACCGGTTATGCATAAGAATGCGGCTTGTACCTGGGGCAATCTGTTCGAACCGCTTATTCGCAAATATTTTGAGCAAAAACATTCTGTTTCCGTTTTTGGTCACAGCATCTCTCTTAATCTCGCAAGAGAGCATCCGCTTTATCGAAAGGTCACTTGTAGCCCAGACGGTTATTTCATGAATAAAGATAATACATTAAGCTTGTTGGAGTTTAAATGCCCGTTCAAGCGAAAAATAGCCATGAACAGAATTCCTAGCTATTATAGCGATCAGATACAAACAGGGCTTGCTTTGAGTGGTGACATGGTCTCCAAAGGCTTGTTTGTTGACGGCTATTTCAGAATGTGTTCTTTAAATCAGCTTGAACCAAGTTTAGCTCACAATTCTTTTCTCAACGCCGGGAAAACATACAAGACAAAAAACAAATCAACTCTTGCCTGGGGGGTCTGTTATCTATTCAGCAAACAAAACATCAAGAACAATCAAGCCGAACTTATTGATCTTGGTGCAACACAAACAATTGCTTTGTTTGAACATGTCATGGGTTTAATTGCCACTAAAGAGGTTTGGGTTTCTTATGGCAAAATAAGAATGACGTTCACAGACCGTGACGAAAATGATGAATTTCTACGTTTACTCTCTATGAAAGAAGCGTTCTCTAACCCGCGTAGAGAAGGGCCGAAACCTGTCGCAATGTTCGCTTGGAAATTGCTCGATCTCACTGAAATTTGGGAGTTTAAAAAACCAGATTTCTTGAGGGACATTCAAAGACCGATCGAATGTTTTCATGATAATTTATCAAAATTGAAAGGAAGAATCAGAAATTATACTTACACCGAGGACTCTGTTACAACTCCAAACACAGGCGATGAAAAGGCTGTTTTGGAAGCCTTTCTAATGGAGCAAGCGGCAAGGCTTACTCCAGAGTTCTGAATGCATTATCCCATAAATGTTCGTTTTTGATTATCATAGCATCAGACATCCATTGTTGTCTCAGGTAATTTATAATCGCTCGTTGCGGGGCTTCAAGCGGTGTTATAATGTCCATGATTTTGTAGATCACAAACGTATAAGATATTCTCGGAAGCCGAGCTTCTATTTGTTTGAAGATACGTTTCGTTTCATGGATTTGATCGAGAGTCAACTGCACAGGCAGAATTTTGAGCTTTTTGATAAGCCGGTTCAAAGCATAACCAAACACATAACTTCGTCCCGACCGATGGCTTTGTCTGTGGAAATTGTTTTGATGTGTACATGCCTGAGCATCATCGAGCACTTCCACACGGCCGCATTTTTTACAATAAAGTTCACAATTATTGATTGATTGCAAAAATGAGCCGCCACAGTCATAACAAGACAGGAGTCTTCTGTCCCAGCGTTCAAGCTGCATGTCTTTGTAATGTTTTTGTAGATATTGCTGCCCAATCTCTGCCAACCCCACATCTTCGCATAACTGATAAAGTTTTTCCGGCAGGCACAAGCGGTGTATTTCTTTTCTGTAATCGCTGCCGTATAGCGAGCGAAGGATGGCAAATTTGTGTTTTTTGTCAAGTTCATTGAGCCGTACGCCAAACTTAGTCATGTTTATATTTAGAGATTACAATTTTTCAATTGGGGGTTTCCCGTGATTTCCGGTATTGTTGTGTCTCGGGCCGTATTTAGAAAATTACGACTTTTCGAAGCTTCTCGAACATACCGAAGCGCCCCACAAATACCGAAGCGCCCCAACTTTGTTGAAAAAATTTTTTTGGGGGCGCTTCGGAATTTATTTTTTGAAAAAGTTTTTGTGGGGAGCTTCGGAATTTATTTTTTGAAAAAGTTTTTTGGGGCGCTTCGGAATTATTGGCCTATGTGTGGCGGGATTTTTCCCTCAAGATTTGTAGATTAAAACCTGAATTTAATTTCTCAAATCGGATTTGGAGGCTGCGGCGAGAAGTATCTTTTTTTGAATTTCTTGTGTGACTTCCTTGCGAAGTTCCTTTTTGAGTTTCTCGAGGTCTGGCGCTTGTGTTAGAGTGCCACGGTTTTTTTTAGACTTAGCACCATCCCTGATTGCAGCTTTGAGTTCGTGATATTTTTCCACCTCACGAGTAATTATGGTGAATTCTGCATCACTGATCCTCTTGTCTTCCAGAGCCTTTGAGACCAGTTCATTGACAGAGTTGCGTTTAGCCAGGGCCAGTGTATAGATTTTCTCGTGTTTTGTCACTTTACGCTCTAATCGCTTGTTAGCAGCTGTAAAGCCAACAGAGGATAGCCCACAGAGGGTCGCGACGCCGGCAAGTGCTGGACTTGCAACAATTCCGAACCCAGTCAATGCAGTGGCAAGAGCTCCTGATGACAGCCCAACAGAAAGCGACCCAAGGCCAACCGCCGAGTAATGAACTAAGGCTTGGGTTCGTTTATATTTTTTTGCGACCTGACGGTAATGCTCGGCTTCGTCAGACAGCTCTTTAAGCAAGTCAGAGATCTTTTTGAGCCGGAAGTCTTTTGCATTGATTTGAGTGATCTCACCATTTGGCAAAACTGGGTAGAGCTTTTCTGTATGGCGGTATTCGGGTGCCGATGGAAGCACATTGGCAGAACTCATGGTGTGGGTATATATATGATTTTAATTTATCTCGATTTCAAATTCTAAGGGTCTACCATTGAAGTTAAAGAGGTTGTCATCTTTATCCCGCACAGACAGTGTGATAGAGTTAACAAATTCGCCAGACGAGACGTCACGCAAGACATGCTGTGGTGTTGGTTGGTAATGAACCTTTTCAAATGATTTCCCACGAATGTCGAAGCGCGCCAACACACTCGAAGGTTTGCCATTGAGCAAGTTCTGTTCTTTGTCAACCAGGTCGCAGTGGACAAAGTAAGTGCTTGGAGAGGTAAACCCTTTTACAGCTGCACTCCAAAACGGTGTACCACTTATACCCAGAAAATCTGTCAGATTTTTACTAAACGTTACATTATTGGGACTTTTAATTAACATTATTCCTTCTGCTGTGATTGTATCAACTGTTAGATCAATAACTGGTCTATTCGTTTTTATCTTAAGGAAATCGTTCACAATGTTATCCACTGTGTAAAACCCCGGAATTAAGAATACTTCGGTAATCCTTCCATTACTGCCAGGTGCTGAGATAACCGCTCTTTCTTTCAAGTTAAACCACGAGTTGGCGAGCGAGGCAGACAGGAGCCGTATGTAATTGGGCCTCGGTAGTGGGTGATCGAAATAGATCGTGTGAGGGTTCGAAGACGTGACAATTGTTAACACAACCATGATGGTGTATATAATTACACATTTTAAAATATAAATATATACAATCATGTTTGGCAGACGGCCCGGTGGATTTAATCCTAATTCAAATCTTGGCATAAACATCGGCGGCCACAATTACGGGCCCCCACCTCCTTTTTATTCGCCTCCAAATGCCTATACCCATGTGGCGCCAAAGCCACACACAGATCCTGAAATTGCTTGGTTGAGTTCGCCGGAGGCAGCAAAGCTCTCTGCCGCGGCCAAGGCTAAGGCGCTCTCAGAATTCAAAAAGCGTTTCCTTCGCGCTGATATGTCCCATTTTGAAGTGCAAGTAGAGTTTGGCGACGACTATAAAACAGCCACAGGAGAAGTGCTTTACAAAGAAGGCCAAGGCTCATTGGCGCTCGTTACAGAAATAGCCCACAAAGATTGGACTCAAGCCATGAGAGACGCTCTTGGCCTTCATTATGACGAGGGTTTCCCTTATCAGTTATCGTTGGGGCAGCCAGAAAAGTCAATCCCGACTGTTGATTTCTCCACCACAATAGACAAAGACATGATGATTGGCGCAATCTTGAACGATAAATAGCAAAAGATTTACGTCACACCAACTGAGTATTTCACAACGAAATACAGAAACATCTTCAGGGGCACACAGATTTCATTCACAACCGCCAAATACGGCCGAAAGTGGATGGGTGGACCTCATATGAGCTTTTGGCCGCAACAACTCTCCTTCGCCCTGTGGTGCGCAACAACCGGCTGTGGAATCTCGCGTGACATTCTCTTCGATAAGAACTCCAGTCTATCCCTAACCCCACAGTTAAGGTCGTTTTACAGGTTTCACGTTTATTTCACAACAAGGCGAATACTCTACCAGATGGGTGGGGAACAAAGCGTGAGTGCTTTGCCAGACGACCCCCCATTTAACCAAAAGACAACAAGTACAACATCGACGCGTACAAGAAGATTTGCATCGAGTTCGGTATCGACCCCAGTTCTGACTTCCGTTACACATACGGCAAGAACCACGGTCTTGGGAATGTCTACATTTGGGCTTATGGAGAGGGTCCCACCTCTACCGATTACACTTATCCAGACTCTGATCTAGCTCTGTTCGATGATGAGCGAATCACTGACAGAAAAGACCCCAACTTTCGCGCCAATGGAATATCTTTCGTTCGCAACGATCAAGGGGCGGACACCCAGTTCGAGCACTTTGTGCCAAATTACGCACAGGGGCTAACACAGCCGGGGCTCGCGCGTATGAACCAATCAATCGAGGCCTTTGTGTACTGCATTCTTGGTTCACAGGCCAAAACACGCAGCAGCATTATTGGAAAAGGAGGCCGGGCGTTCGAAACGCAGAGAGTATTCCTAACCCATCTAGAGGAGGCCATAATACTTAACGACATCGCAACAAGCGTACAGCGTTACCAGCTTGCCATCCAAGCAACGAAAGTGCGCCTGGACTTTGCGACAGCACCCGGAAGCTGGCTCATGCCATCGCGCATGATTATCAACACAGAGAGCGTGATCGGGTATAACAATAATCTACAGGAGGCAACACAAGGGGTGAGGCTGGGTGTGAACATTGGTGTTAATCTGGGCACGAAAAAAGCCTCCCTTCGCCACATGGACGGTGGACCGACAAAGATTAATCCACCAAACAGCCACCCATCTAACCCGATACATAAACAGGCTACACAGGCACAGGGTATCGCCACAACCCCAGCCACAAGCAGTTCATCACAACCAACACCCACACCACAACCCGCCCCAACGCCAACACCACAACCCACACGCCAACCAGACCCAACACCCACACCACAGCCCGACCCGCATCACGTCTCCAAGGCAGTCGTTGCTGTGGGTGCGCTTGCTTTGGCAGGCCTTTTCGTTTGGTCGAGATAAGTGTTCAAGACTTCGCACGCTTGGTGATCCTTTCAACAAGGAAGGCCACCACGGCAAGGATGAGCAGCCAGGCGTGTTCGCCCAGAAAGGAAATGACCGACCCAGCCGCTTTGAAGATGAAGCTCACAATTGAGCCAATGAGGCCAGGCAAGGCGCTGGCTGCCTTTTTGCCAAGCTCTTTAAGCCCATTTCCAATAGCCTTGGTGGCTCTTGCCAGGCCGTTCAAGGTGGCGAGTACAACAGCACTGATGGTGATGCCAGCTGCCAGAACAACAGCTTGCAGGGTCCATCCGTATTTCTTGAAGATTTCTCTGACCCTCTCTCTCAAAGACAGGGCTTGTTCCCTTTCTTGAATCTGTGGTCTGAGCCTTGCTAGCTCTTCTTCTCGCTCAGCAACTCGGGCTTCCGCTGCTTCTCTTTCAGAGGGGGAAGTGTTCTCATCCTCTATCACGCGCTTGTCTTCAGCGTTCTGCCGTTCAATCTCGACTTCTCTTTCGTTTAACTCATCAAGGGGTTCAGTTGAGTTTAGCCCTGCTTCTATTTCGTTTCTTTCCTTCACCATAGCAGAAAGGCGTGTTCTGGCTTTGTTCACCTTTTCCTGTTCTTTGGCTCGTTTTTTTTTTTTTTTTTTTTGCAGGTCTACTATTTCTTTTTTCTGGTTTTTAAGATCTCGTTCAAGTTTATTTCCCGCCCGTTTTAGGCGGTCTATCTCGTTTTGATTTTCAATGCGTGAACCGTGCTCCTTCTCAATAGCCTCCATCCTAGCTTGATTTTGCTCAAAATCGTTTCTGAGTCTTTTCTCCTTCTCTTGTGCTTCTTGTAGTTCCACAACAACCTTTTCATTCTCCTTCAGTTGTTTTTCTGCCTCCTTAAATCTTTGTTCTTCTTCCCTTATTGATGCATTTTTTTTCAGAGACAAGCTCTTCAGCGATTGGGCCAAGGGATGTTTTGAACTTGTCTGTGAACGATTTAAGAAAGCTCCCATCTTGCTTGAAAATAAGAGATTCGCCGCCCTTTGGCCCAAAGGAAACTATTTTGCCAGAATTTGCTGGTTTTTTACCAAAACCAATTGGTCCTAATTTCGCGATGTCTAGTTTTGGAAACTTCTTTTTGATCCAGTCCATGGCTTTATCGATTCTCTCTGCTTTTTCATTTCCGTCTATGATTTCTCCAAGCAGAGGGACGGTGGCAGAAGTGCTTGGCAGCCCACTTTCTTCGCGAGACATTGTATTCATTTCATGCTGTTCACCGCCATGGTATGGGGTGGATGCAGCGCCTGGTTGAAAAGATGTTGTTGTATCAACTTCTTCTTCGTCGTCATCATCATCGTAGTCAATCCCCCAGTCTTCCCAAGGAGTCTTATTCTCAGTTGTTGTATCATATCCACCAGTAGCCCCATCCATGATGATATATAAATATAAATTTTAAAAACACAAATATATACCATGGCTGTGCAAGCGAATTTACTTCCATCTCACAGTGAAAAGACACTGGGCACCATGAAAGCAGAGCGAACCGTCAAGCGCATCACATTCAACCCCTCTGAGGCTAATCCCGGCGAGACACTGTACGTCTCGGTACCCAAGCTGGGCGAGCACGATGTTATTGTGTCCGGCTCACTTGCCCTGGTGTTCAACATCAACCTAGCCGGGGGCCATGCAAACAACTATCTCGTACAAAATGTTTCTCGGGCCCTGGTTGACAGGTTTGTTGTAAAGTTTGCCGCCACCACTGTCCAGGACACGGTTGGGTACGACATCTACAAGATCTTCGAAGACCTATTCAAATCAACCGATGAGCGGGAAAATATGCTTATGGAGGGCATCCAGAGTGTGGATTTGTGTAAGATCCGCTCTGGTGCTGGCGACAAGAAGACCTCAGGCGTGGATGCGGAAACCAAGCTGGAGACAATATACAAGAATAACTATCGCATCAAGCTGGATCACCAAATCTTAACTGATCACGGAATCATATATCCTCAAGCCCTGTATAACGATCTGGTCTTCGAACTAACCCTCGCACCAGCATCCCAAGTTGTCCGTGGCTCAGACACAAGCAAGCTCGTGTACAAGTTGGAAAACATCCAGCTGGAGTATGAGACGATCAGAAGTAAGACTCTAGCCGACGAGGCAACAAGCACTTACACTAGTGGCAAGGAGTTCGCTTATGACCTGGTAATGCGAGATCGGGTGCATCCCTTCTCAAAAGGTGGTGACACTCGGCTGAATCTTCGGGTTAACCCACAGCGCCGGTCTCTCAAGGGCATCCTCTTGCTGTTCATCAACCCCTACACAGCTGGTGCCAGGGACTCTGAGAACTATTTCAATCCCGACATCACCAAAGTGAAGGTCACAGTCAACGGTGTTCCAAACAGGCTTTACAACGAGGGAATCAGTGGTACAGCCATGTGGAATGAAATAACCCGGCATTTTACCCCACACACGCGCGGCAGGCCTAACATGAACTTGACCAAATATCTCACAGGCAACAAGTTTGGTCTCTGGATTGACCTGCGGGCCATGGGTGACACAGCCCTGCACGGCAACGGCCAACGGCTCGTTAACACACAGGACGGCGTGCAACTCGAGATCGAACGAAACGGCACAGGGTCGGGAAACGCACTCTGCCACATCTTCACCCTCTCAGACTCACAGATGAACATCATCGACAGGCAGCTGGAATCTGTACAGTACTAAGTAAACGCATATATATACCATGGCCACAAGAAACAAGATAAACTTCTATCCCAAACCGGCTCCCCTGCCATCCACCGGATTCCTGTCACAATAAAATACAAGGACTTCTGGCAATGGCCCCCTCCCCACCAGTTTGCAAACCAACTAATATAGGTGTTGGTTATGGACCCAAGAAAGCTGCCATTCAATGCACTAATCGTGGGGCCCACTTACTCTGGCAAGACACTTCTCTCCCAACTGCGAGGCCCCTTTAGGGGGTGTTTTGATTACATTGTTTTATTCTGCCCCACATTTGTCAAGAACAAGACATACGATGGCTTCGTGGACCGCGATCCACACATCTTCGTCATCGTCTGCCAACAGCATGAAATCGAAGACTGGTTAAAGTTGGCGAGCTTCTTTTTCACATGCACCAACACTTTATTCATTCTCGATGACTGCGCCGCCTCCAAAGATGTCAAAGGCCGCACAAGCCAGCTGGTCAATCTGGGGTTCAGCGCAAGGCATGACGGCATATCCGTGTGGGTCTTGACCCAGCAGATCACCAGCATTGCCAAGCCATATCGTGACAACATTGCTGCGATCGTGCTCTTTTACACACCCTCCAGCAAGACAACCAAAGCCATATTCGAAGATTATGCCGGCGAGCTCTCCCACGAGGAGTACAAAGAGTTCATTGCAAGGCTTAAATCCCGCAAGTTCTCCCACCTGGTTTTCTCTCTGAGACACCCGTATGGAATTGAGTACAAGGTTTAAACACATATATATACAAGCCATGAATGCGCCAACCAGTCTACACAAACTGTGTGTGCTTTCACAGCTTTTGGATGAATTACACAAACACACCCTTGATGCGCAAAACAAAATTATCAAAGCCGCTGGTGAGGAAGATCTGCGCCTCATGCTTCTCAACAGATATCCCTTGCGGTTGAATTCTATGCCAGACACCATGGCGTGGCTTATACGAGAGCTTGAAACCATTTTGCCCGACATCAAGAGAATTATTGAAAAATAAAAAAACACATATATACCCTGATGATGGCACAAGCAGCTGAAGACCAGGCCGTTTTCGAAGTAATGCAGATGCTGGAGGCCACCCCTGAAACCACACCTCCCACAGGGATAGTTGGTGACAATGACATTCCTACCAAACGTGAGAAGCTGGCAATCCTTGTTTCAACTGGCAAGGCTAAAGAAGCCATCGGTGTGCAGCTCACACACGATCATGTCAAGCGGTTGTCAGACAAGGACGTTGACAAGTACTGCAAAAGGTACGAGGCCTACATAGGTAACAAGACAACCGAATGCCTAGTTGATTCAGCCATCATGCTCATATCCAAAGGCGTTGGCATGGTGATCCCGGTTGATGATCCCAAGGAGTTACAGAAAGAACTCAAGAACGACTACATAATCAACCAGGAGCTGTCAAATCTTGCTGGGGCTATTGCCATTCGATGCGGGCGATTGCTGGCGCTTGCCAATGCTGCTCTCATCACAACAAAACACATCAAGTTTGAACGAGAGCCTGATTTGATAGAATTGGAACCCCCACCCACACATCCAACCAGAGACAGTGAAGGCTATCCACTTGAGGGTCTTGATGAAGTTGGGCTGGGACCTGGAGTGACCACGCATGAACCTTGAAGAAACCTGACAGCAACCTGGCAGCACACTTATCACATCTTGTAAAAAATAAAACTCACATATATACAGGATGGCCACACCACTCGAGACGATCACTGAAGAAACTCAAACTCCAACTCCAACTCCAACACCTGACCGTGTTACCTCTGAGGCTCCGAAAACAAAGCCTGCAACAGAAAAGAACCCCGGCCGTGTTGCTTCTGGTAAAAGGCTAGCAGTACGCAACCGCCTGGCCTGGGAAGCAAAGAAAAAGGCAGAAGCACAAAAGCCGCACCCTCAACAAGTGAAAACAATTCTCCAACAAGTGACACAACAAGTGACAGCAACAGTAACAGCAACTCAATCGTTTATATTCTGGGGGTTGGTGGGTTGATTGTCTCTGCTGCTGGTGTTTATTACCAGCGCGAAGCCATAATGCAAAGGCTTGGGAGAAAATCAAATACACCAGCAACACCGTCATCTCGAATTCCGGTAAGACAAGGAATTAAAAACATGGAATAAAAAAACATATATATATACTGGCCATGGATCTTTTACATGCTGCGATGAATGGGGCTGCAGTCGGAGGTGTGTTTATTTTTTGGACTGGATTTAATGTGGCCGCCATTAAAACTATGTACAGATTGGCAATGAACAGACACAACGAGCCCGAGTATGTGTACGTGTATGAGCCCGAGGCCGAGGCCGAACCCGAACCCGAGGCCGAACCCGAGGTCGAGGAGCCCCGAGTCGAGGGGCCCCGAGCCCGAGTCGAGGAGCCCCGAGCCCGAGTCGAGGAGCCCCGAGTCCGAACCCGAGGTCGAGGCAGAGGTCGAGGCAGAGGAGCCCCGAGATCGAATTCGAAAAATAAAAATCATATGTATACTGATCACAAACCATGTCTGACAATAAACTTGTGAAGTCTATCCTCGACGCCGCAACAATCACTGGCCATGTCGCTGGTATTGGTTGGATTGGGAAAAAGACCATCAAAGAGAACTTCACTGCCGACCCCAGTGCAAGCTTAATGAATTACGTCAAGTTCACAGCCGTCATGGCTGGCACCATAGCACTGAAGAAATATCTCGAGGACCAGAAAATCCTCCCAGACAACTTGTAAAACCATATGTATACCACAATGGCCTCGATTGCAATAATGGCTCTTGGTGCTGTTCTCAATGCGGCCGCTTTCACGGGCGGCAATTATCACCAAACACAACCAGATAAACAAATCAAAGACTACAAAGAGCCTCAGTTCTCGGACTTCTACAAACCCAGCCCACAACAGCAGAATGGTGAACTTGTGTTCATTGGAGGCACCCTGCTTGCGGGTGGGTATGCGGCTTATCGCTTTCTTTAAATTGAAGAAATAAAAAACCATGGACGCACACTCTGTTAAAGAAGCTCGTGACGCGTTTGTTGCAACGTTTCGCTTTTTTCCAACATATCCCCCAGATAAACAAGCTGAGGAACTAGCAAAAGTGTTTCAGCAACTTGCTGAAGAATTACCCGCATCTGCGCTGGAAGAATATCATGAATTATGCAACGAATGGGTAACATTACTCACGACACAAGAAACTGAGGAAATTGTACTAGCAGCTATTAAAGTGTATGAAATGGCACGAAGTCTTTTTCCCGACCTTGTAAAGCAATTTGATGAGGACGAAGAAGCTGCTAACAGTATCCTTGAAAAGCTGCGCCCTCTTTTTTCCAGTAAAACCTTGCAGATTAACGATTCATAAACTCTAAATATACCCCCTATGGACTCCAAACTCTCAAAGATCTATTACAGTCCGAAAGGGTATTGGAAAGGGCTTGCCGCTGTCAAAAAGCTAGCTGCAGCAGCCAAGGTCTCTGATGATGTCGCAAAGAAATGGCTGGTCAAACAAGCCCTTTGGCAAGTTTACCTCCCGGCGCCACGCCATATCCCTCGTCCCAAGTTTGATGTCTCATCACCCAATGCAGTGCATCAAGCAGATCTTCTCTTCCTGCCCCACGACAAACTTCCACACGGGAGAAAGGTTTACAAATACGCATTAACCCTTGTGGATGTGGCTAGCCGTTACAAAGCAGCAGAGCCTCTGACTTCGAAAGAGTCTGAAGAAGTCTCAAGGGCATTTCAGAAGATTTACAGACGTGGGCCTTTGAAATGGCCTCAACTCTTGCAAGTTGACCCTGGGAAAGAGTTTATGGGGGCTGTGACTAAGGCCATGGAAAATAACAAAACGACCATTCGTCGCGGACGGGTTGATATCCACAGAGGCCAAGCAATTGTGGAGAGATTCAACCGAACCCTGGCTGAAAGGCTGTTTGGTTATCAGTATGCCGTTGAAATGAATATGCCCTCTGGCCGTTCGACTGCATGGGTCAAAAGACTGCCAGATGTTGTCTCGGCCTTGAACAATGAAGTAACAAGACTCACTGGCAAGAAGCCAAAGGATGCGATCAAAGAGAAAGCCGTTTCTTCCAAGCCTGCGACTCCATATGCTAGGCCTGTTGGGGTCTATGAGAAGAAGCTACCACGGGTGAGTGTGAGATATTTGTATCAGCCAGGTGAACTGGAAGGTGGTGGTAGGCGTGCAACTGATCCGATCTGGTCTTTGAAGGTCTACCAAATACAAAGGATTGTCACCAAGCCGAATGAGCCAGTGAATTATTATCTCTACCACGGGCCTAAGCGAGGCTTCGTTTCGTGAGGAGCTGATGGTTGTGCCGCCGGGCACTCAGTTGCCGCCGATATCTTTGTGACCATATGCCAGCGTGTGGATGCCATCATCCTTGATCCAGCGCTTGGAGTCAAAGGGAGAGAGCGTTGTCTTAGTGATGTGCTCACCGAAGATTTGGTGACCTTTGCTTCTGAGCCTGTCCATCCCGTGCTTGAAGGTTCGCCGGTCGAAAAGAGCTTCCTTGTAATTCTGGTGGGTGATCTCTTTCTTTGTGACAACCTTGGTGGTGCCCTTTGCTTTCTTGATGTTTTTGTCGTCATCCAGAAGGATGGAGTACATCTTCGAGCGAAGACACAGAGCCTCCGAGATCGGCTTACCCGCACACTCGTCCTTCATCTTGCCGATGACCTTCTTGTTCTTCTGACTGTGGAGTGGATGGTCCTTGGGATAATCACTTGTGTCGTAGAGTTCATCCAGAAGGTTCTCCATGTCTTTATAGACATCATCCGTCTTGATCTCGAGGAGCAGAGAGTCTGTGTCTGTGTAGAGTAGGTCTACGCACTGGCCATATTTCAGCTTGAGATGTTTGTAATAGAAGTCATACATCAGTGTTTTGGAGAGATCAAGGATGCACATGCCTGTGTAAACTGGGCGGTTGAATTTGATTTTCTCCCTCTGCATCTGGATCCCCGCTAGTTTGGGTCCAAAGACCGTTGCTCTGGAAAACAGTGGGCTTGCGATAAGCTTTCTCATCTTGTCTCGCTCGTGCGCCCGGACAAGCTTCATGTCGATTCGATTTCTGAGGTTCTCCATTGTCTTACCGAAGACTGAGTTGTTCATGAGCTTGAAGAAGTTCTTCTCGAAGTCGGAAGTGGCCTTCTTCCTGAGCTCGGTGTTCAGGGAGATGTATGGCTCCATCCAAGCCCTCTGCTCGAACTTGAGCATTTTGTGGATTTTCGTCAACTTCATTCCAAGATCCAGGTACTGCTGGAGGTTTCTGTAATGCAACACGTACCGGGATTTGTTGTTCAGGGTAAGGAGAAGCTTCTGCGTCTTGTCTTCTGGCTGTCCCTCTGCCAAGGCTCTTTGGTATGGCGACATCCATTCCTTTGGAACGGCCTGCCTTTTCTGGGGCTTTCTGCCTTTCTGAAGCGTTGTGCTCATCATGCAGCTCCTCGGGGTACTCAAGATCAACCTCGAGAATGTAACCAATCTTTCTGTTTGGCCTCCACCTCCTGATCTGGTGTTGTGTTGGAAAGACAGGGCACCATGCGAAGTTGCCAACTGGGAGAGGCTGACTCATGGCCCATCCATAGAGATTGTTCGCGTCGAGATACATGATGTAACTTGACTCTTCGTTGGGGTTGTGGTCACGAAGATAGAGGTTGTTGGCCTTACAGTACCGCCTGCTCTCCATGGATATGCCACCTCGCAAGCCTCTTTCAACAAAGAGGTGCATGTTGACGTCTGTGAGAAGCTCCAGGTTGATTTTCGTATACCTGAGAAGAGCGTCCCATGAGAGACCAGGGCTTGTATAATAATGTGCCGGGTCAAGCTTGTAATGTTGCAGACATGTTTTTCTGAAGTTCTCGAAAACATCAGCCAGAAGAAGGCCATCTGTCTCAAGGTAGAGGTCGTGGTAATCCCCAAGCGTCTTGCATCCAAATACCTCCCACACTTTTTGCGCGTGGGCGTATTCTTTATCTGAGATGCCTTCCTTCTTGAGCTCGCTGTAGAAGGCATCCTTCGGCAGGAGAGAGGCCTCATCGA
The DNA here is from genome assembly GCA_024195265.1 of Dendrophyllia cribrosa. Taxonomy (NCBI): domain Eukaryota; kingdom Metazoa; phylum Cnidaria; class Anthozoa; order Scleractinia; family Dendrophylliidae; genus Dendrophyllia; species Dendrophyllia cribrosa. The sequence continues at coordinate 37,133,103 of JAJLRJ010000005.1, read as the reverse complement.
ATCGAGTCCAAGAGTCCATGTATTCGTATGGGTAAGTCCCTTTTTGCAGGAGAAGGCCGCGCCTGGATTGGTTATTCTCGTGGTTTGCCGTGATTGTGAAGGACTCTGGCTTGTTTGCATCAACCAGGGCACTGAGGCTTGACTGCATGAACTGCAAGCTGTCAATGAACCTCAGCTTGCCGAGGGAGAAAGAGATGTATTTCTCCATGTTGTTTGGGATGCATTTCAAATCAGAATGCACATCCGCAATTCCACTCATGATGTGGTGTGCATCATAACCCTTCAAGTTGTGAAAGATTACCGGGATTATTTCCGTTTTCGGGCTGGTTCGGAAATAGTTGATGTTGCAATTACTGTGAGCCGCACCCCGATATTTACCTGTGATGTGGCAATGATCTTTGACTGCGTCTCGAACAGAGTCTTGGATTAGAGACTCCCCGCAGAAAAGACAGTCGACCTGCTCGAATAGATTACCTGGGGCGGCCTGCATTTTGTTTCTTGGTCCAACAAATGGGAACTCATCCAGTTTGCCATCATCGTCCTGGATGTAAGTTTTGAAAATGTTTTGAAAACATTTATTGGTGTGGCGATGAACAAGGCCAGCGTATTCTCCGGTGTTTGGGTCATAGGCCGCAACGGCGTCCCTGTGGTTATTCTTGGTAAGAGACTTGTCACAGATGTGGCAATCTGTTGAACGGTTGAATTCTGTCCAGTCTGCTCTTGACATGGAGAGTGGAACCTTGTGTTGCAGCTCGTCTCTGATCACTCCTTCCAGCTATTGAAGGCTGCCAAGAAAGACTGGCACAGCGTCCTCTCCTCTGTATAGATAAGGTCCCTTTGTCTCTCCATCAGAGCGAACAGCTAACATGCAGAACCCGCAGGGTTTATGTAAGGATGTTGCAGTGGTGCTGCTCTGTTGGGGATCTGGTATGCAACCGTGGACTTTTTCGACAATGCTTTCAAAGTCAGCATATATGACCCAAGGCTTCTTCATCTGGTTATGGAAGTTCTCGAAGTGGAGGAAGTTTTCGCCTTCTTTTGGCATTTTAGCTCTTGTCGGCCTGCCTTTGACTCCTCTGCAATAGAAAAGATGATCGGTGAGAACCCGTTCTGAAGAAAAGGCTTGGAGACACCTGTCACAGTGATGCATGCGGCGACCAGCGTTGAACTCGCTGTGTAGAAGCCTGCTCATGCTCTTGATATAACAATAATGTGATGTATGTGTGTCTGTGAGCATCATCAGATTAATCCTTCGCAGATTGGGATCCTCTAGCTCACTGACTCTGATCACAACCACCTTATTGTTATTGTATCCATAGATGTTGATTGGAAGGTTGTTCTGGCGTTCAACTTTGGAAATCTGACTCAATGGCGTTGGAAAATCAACTCCAGTTAAGTCTAGACCATCATCAATGGGATAACTGCCTGGCCTGTCTGAGTGAACATTTGCAGGGAACAATGCAGATCGCAGTGCCCAGCGGATACACTGGTTATCTCTGTTTTTTACATTGATGATTGCCTGCTTTGATCTGAGTTTTGATGGTGTTGGGATAAATGTGCCGCCTCGTAGAGGATGGTACATCCCGAACTCAAGGTAAACAGTTTTGATTTTCTCAATCACCCAACCAGAACCCAACTGCTGCCATCTGGCAATCTCTTCCTCAAAACCATCGACAATGCCTTCCAGAGTGCCCTCCTCTCGAAGCTGATAGAGATGTGTTACAATCAGTGGATTAGCGTTCCAAAAGAAGTGATTAATTTCTCGTCGTCCATCATCGCCTTCCATTGAAAAGGGAACATCGAATGACAAAGTGACCTTCACCCCGCCAAGCTCTGTGACTTCGCGTGCAATTTTCTGGAGAAAAGCCGCCCGATTAGTTATGAAGAATGAATTGAGGTCCTTGATTTGGTAGCCATCAGGGACGTTCATCTTGTAGCCATGCAACCAATTACCGAAGTAATCGTGGTTCCTTGGATTGAAGTCAAGACGTTGAGCCGCCATTATATACAGGGGGTTTTATATTTCTTCAATTGGTGGTCTCGTACCGGACCTCTATGCCATGTGGGTTGGGGTTGGGCGGTGGTCTCGTACCGGACCAGCATTCACAGTGTGTAGTAATAGACGTTGGTGCATTCGGGACCGCATAAAATAAGGCCCCAAAGGTCCGAATTACGGCTTCACACGAGGAATGAAAATGACTCGTGTGAAGCCGTAACTCGGGCCTTTGTGCCTTTTTTTATGTGGTCTCGAATCACCAACGTCTATTACTACTGGTACCTTTCGTTATGCCAAGAAACAGACTTTGAACCAGCCAGTGAAAGGACATTGTACAGGAAAAGAAACGAAGAAGACCCTGAAAGAGACTAAAAGACATTTAAAAACCGAGAACAAAAGTCATGTCAGTCGGACCTGATGAGAGATGCGTAGACCACTGCTCATGTTTCAGTCTTAACGACCCTCAGAACAAGGCCTTCACTCAACAATATGATCACAGTCACGCGATAAAGCATGCAGCTTTTGCTGTCAACTGGATAAAGTTTTATGTAACATTGTGAACATGATAAATTGTCCAAATGTGACTCTCACAGACCAACAGCAAAGTTAAGTGATGTTTGACGTTTCCCATGCAATGGAGGCAATCCACAAGAAAATCTCAGTGCGCTTAACGAGGACAGCGTTTTGATAATAATTGATTGCGCCATGAAGTATCTTCCCAAACGATACAGAGAACAAATGAGCGACTTCTATGGTAAAAGGGGGAAGAGCTGGCATGTCGCTTGCGTAGTTTTCAATTCGGGAAAAGACGTCGGGTACTCGGTAGAAACCTTTGTGCAAGATTTTGACAGCTGCACCCAAGACTGGTTTTCAGTGGCATCTATCCTCGAGCACCTCCTCGTAACAATTAAACAAGAGCGCAACAATGTGCGAAGGCTTTTCTTAAATCAGACAATGCTGGCTGTTACCACTATGCTTCGTTAATTCTATCACTTAAGTCTCTTGGAGAAAGGGTAGGAATCCGCATTCGAAGATATGACTTCTCTGACCCACAGTCGAGAAAGGACATATGTGATAGGAAGATAGCGCCAATGAAGGGTCATATCCAGAGATAGGTGGACGAAAAACATGATGTGCTCACGGCGGCAGACATGAAGGAAGCTTTGGAGTCGTATGGTGGAGTGCGTGGATGCAGGGTAGCAGTATCAGAGGTAGATACTTCGAAGGCTGTTGAGACGGTAGAATGGAAAGGCATAAGCTCTTTGTGCAACTTTGAGTTTATTACCTCGGGAATCAAGGCATGGAAGGCGTATGCTGTCGGCGAAGGTCAAATGTTTCCATATGAGAGCCTGAGTCATTGTCTACATGCAAGGAACGACAGGTCTTCGCGTCATTATGCCTTTTATGTCAGTCACGGCAACGTCAAAGCCTGGGTTGATGGCGACAAAGAAAATTGCTGGCTGTGAATGATCTGTTTATGTGTGAAGAAGAAGGATGTGTGGCCACCTTTCCAAAACAAAGTGATCTCCAATTTCACATGGACAGGCTGGGCGACATCTAATGGTCATGGAGCGTGAAAGTGGTTTACGATCTGGCACGAAAGACGTGGGCAGAAAAGGTGACAGGAGTACAGGTCTATATTTCTTCCTGACCGAGAGTAAAAAACAATTTACGGTATTTACTTGAATAAATAACAGGCGTTTGTTTAACCAGACTGAGTTGTTTTGAAGGAGCGCTGTATATTACAGCAAGGTCTCTACTGTATCCAGACCACGGATGTGCGTGTATGTGTGTGTGTGTGTGTGCTGGGAGGGGGAGGGGGGAGTAAGGGTGTAGCAATACTAACAGCACACGCCCCAGATAGTTGGGTCGTATTAAAAATACCTTGTTAACCTTCTAAATATTACAATAACGTCACGTTTGTGCATTTTCCAGCAGGATTCACCCAGCGTCCCAGCCCCGAAGGAAACGACTAGTTCCAGTCCCTCCCGAATTCTCAATTTCCAGGATGGCAGCGTTCTGTGTTATTTTCTTGTTTCAGTCAACGGTTCAGCATTTTTATCGCTTTCAAATGTATCAATGGCCTTTTTAACCTAATGCGTCGTTAATCTTGGTGCGTTTGCGGTAGAGAAAAACGCCTGTTTTGTTGTTTTTGACATTTTCAGCCGTTCCTGTAGTTACTCATCGTTACAGCAGCTCTCGAGGTCACATTACAGCCCAACATTTTGTTTGGCTGGAAGTCTGTGCAGGTTGCACTTCAATTCAAGGGAAGCTTTTACGCTTACGCAATAGAACATTCACTCGGCTTGATGCTCACTGAGGAAGCACTTGATATTACTGAAATAGCCACTAAAAAGCAATACCAGTACAGCCTGATATACATGTAGACACTGGAAATAATACTGAGTCGCATTTCACTTGCTCAGTCACCTATTTTAAAAAACTGTACCTGAAGATTCAAAAGACTATGGGAATGTCAGTTGAACAATATCGGTCCAGGATCGGCAGTCACGTCTTATCAAGTCTGAGAGGACGATTTTGAAACGTGATGTTAATGATGTTTTATTTGAATGTATTTTACTTACCAAAGTTGAAACAAGTTGATGGACAATATAAAATGTGGAACGAAGTGAAGTTTTGGTTCACACAAATGACATTCTACAATATTTATATTCCATTGATTATAAGACAAGCGAATAATGTGGAGGAAAATCCAGGCCCTACAATACTTGATGTTAACAACAACAACAACAACAACAACAACAACAGTACTCACTCCAGTCAAGGAAATGAATCGCTCTTTGGAGAAAATGCTAGTGACCAATGTCACTTACTGCTATTATTTACCATTATCTAGAAGATGCTAATTTGACTAATTTGTGGACTTCTTCCACTTTGAATTATATTTTGGTTATTGGAAATAACCTGTACACTTCTATAAGATATTCTGTGCAAACAATTAATGATTAGTTGCTCTTAACTGATATGCCAGTTATTGTTTCAATTTTTGACGAAGTGCATACATTACAATACAGTGATTCATTAACAGGAAGTGTGTTGATGAAATCTAACAATGGCCCATTTATGTCTCTTCAAAATTCACTTCAAGAGGTTTTTTTCTCGGCTAAACTACAATTGAGCAACCCCAAACTTGGTAAACAGACTAATTTTAATGCGATCTTTCTTGTAATGGCCTCCAAATTGTAATTGAATTAAAATTTAAAAAAATCGTCCCAGTCTTCATGTGAAGTTCGGAACAGGCAATTTCAGCTGCCTTTTCAAGATTGTTCCTTGCAAAATGTTTGCAAGAGAAAAACAACCGTAAAAGAAACAATTTCACGAGCGTCTGCAGAACAACTTTATGCACCTCGGAAAGTTGGAACATTTCATCTACTTTTTAGCCAAAGTTGGAATTGAACAAATAAGAACAGAAAAAATAACTTTAAACACCCAACTCCTAATGGCCATTTTACTGACATGGTGAAGATGATGAGCTCTGTTAATTACTTTAACTGTAATCCCAGTTTTTTACATCCACTTCAAGTTGTTCCCAACAATTTAACCACTCTTTTTATACACGATGATGCGCCTATTTCTTATGTAATTAGAGGACATGGCTGTCCAATTACAGCTATCCAATTACAACATTTTGTAATTGAATAGTACAAAAATTCCACATAGACTTTATAATGTCGAATATTTTTGTTATTGATGCGATTAATTAGTAATTGAACTTCATGTCGTACAAATCAGGGTAATCATTCTCGTAATTTCAAATCGTCCTCGCACTAATTACTTGCCCGATTACTCCCTGAAGTCTACTCCACTCAGTGTAATTACTATTACTAAGTGTATAGTTGAATGTACTAAATGAATTTGCAAAAAGCAATTCTAGTTATTTGAACAATGATATTTTGATCAATGATTCTAAAAGAATCTCCCACATGTTCGCATTGCGGACCTATTTTGTAGAATAAGCTATAGAGTGTTTTCACACGACGTCATAAAAATTAAAAAATCTAAAATATACATCCTACAAAGCTGTTTCTAACATGGTATGTGGATACCAGTGTTATAATCTTTCACAAAAGGTTTCAGGTTTTAACGATGTTTCGTTTTCGATTTATTAAGGTTGTAAATGTGTCACGCAATTCGTTACGCTATTTCAGATAAGTGGTGAAAATAAACAAAATTGAACTAGTTGAAAGTTATTAATGAATTATAGATGCTTATAAGCCATTTTCGTGCCTCTTATAGTGAATACAATATTTTGTGATGAGATTTTCCGTGTTAAAGACTTTTTAAAGTCTTTAAATTTTTGGCCGCCATGTTGGTGTCCCTAAGTGGGACACCAAGATGGCCGCTCCATACATTTCTTACTAAAAATGTCAAAACTCATTCGCCTATAACTCTTGAATGAAATGCTCTTGCGCTTCAAAATTTGGCGTAGATGTATAGTTTTAAACTCTCTACAATTCCATAAACATTTTAGAATCGAAACCTGCTTCTGAATTTTAATATGACGTCACTAAAAACACTCTATTGAATTTTCCCAGCAGATCTCACCCAGACCCCGAAGGGAGCGACTAGTTCCAGTCCCTCCCAAATTCTCATTTCCAAGATGGCGCCGTGCTTTGTTATAGCAGCGGCTAAATGCAGGAATTGCACCACAGTCAAAGTCTTACATGAAATCAGGTTTTTGAGCCCGCGAGAATGAACACCCACACACCAAACCTATGTTTTCACTCAAACCGCTGGTCGGTGCAATTCCTGTATTTAGCTGCATGTTTTGTTATTAGTTCGTAGTTGCTAATAGCAACTACGAAGTTTAGAGAGCACTCGAGAGAGCGATCGGCTGTTCATGTAAGCCAAATAGTATATACTAAGCCCAACTTCTCTTTGTATTGTTGTCTGTTGGACACGACATTTTAGCTTACTTGAATGGATATCATCATCAACTTCCGCCGTATGCGTAAACTTCCGGTGTATGCGTAAACTTTTTTAGAGTGTGAAAGTGGTGAACGTTGATAAGTTTTCTCAAAGTTAAGCGCTGATTCTTGCGATAGAGAATTGACAAGGGGTTTGCGTTCGTTAAAAATGCAAAGTTGCAAATACCACGGAAGAAAATATCTGTAGGATACCTTGCCTGGAACATGGAGAACATTCTGGGCAGCCGGTTTACGTGTTCGTGCCCGGGACGTTATCGAAAACATGTGGAAGCTGGCTTCGAGGTACGCGGAATATAACGCGGTGTGTAAATTATTCGTCCACGTTTATATTTACTGAATTTCTGTTATCTTTTCCGGGCGTATGTAGTAAGAACGAGAAATATAGAATTATTTCAGAAGTCTTCACGATTCACTGCGACACGCTTTTTCCGTGTACCTAAAATATAGTCGATGTACATATGGCAGGGTATTCAGCAGTTAAGCCGAGGAAACAACTAACTTTTGTGCGATAATAGTTGCGGTGTTATGTACCAAAATGTGAGTTCTAGAAGTGTAAACATTTCTTTATGAGTGAGGGGGCTTAATTCAAATAAGCGCTAGTGCACGAAACCAAATAAAAGAGCTGGTTGTGTAAATCAGTGCAAATTTTGATCCACTGTACAGTGCTTTACCAAGAGAACATAAAGCTTTATGTTCTCTTGGCTTTACTGAAAGTTTAAATAATGTGTACGAAGCGAAATGAAAGTGTCTATACTAGAGTGTGTTATGTAGATTTTGTTCAGTAGAAATGAATTTCTCAGTGTTGTTGAAATTGCCTCGCTATTTCTTCGAGTACTGCCTTTGTAAAAATTTATACCGCAACAAAGCGAAGGGAATTGTTTGCTCGAATTAGTGCGATTAAAGAACTGAAGGAAAATTGTCGACCTTGCTGTAATTAAAGGCAAAGGTTTCATTTATTCACCTTGTGATTTCTTTACGTTTTGATGTGTTTTTTGGAAAAAAAATCAACTATTTGAAAAAGCGAAATATATAGTTTTTGATTTTCGGAGAAAATTGTTTGCTCGCCAGACTGCGTGTCGCCAAGTGCTTATTACAGGCGACACGCAGTCTAGCGATCAGTTGAAGTCGTGAAGATGATTTTGCGATTGTTTCTGTTTATAATAATATACATGAAAAAATTACTCGATTCCGATTGGCTAAGAGCAGTGCAGTTCAAGTGTAACACCAGTGCAAAAAGTGTAACACCGGTGCAAAAAGTGTAACACTAGTGCAAAAAGTGTAACACCAGTGCAAATTACAAATCGAAAAAAAATTGATGCAAAAATGTTTTGCAAAAAAACATTTTTGGAAAAAAAAAAAAAAAGAAAAAAAAATTCCAAAAAGAAAAATGGATGCAAATTTTTTCATGTATAATTATTAATAAGTCATAAGCGGCTCGTGCAATTTGAGCTTTTTGAAAAACTCGCTCGTGCAAATTAATCCCAAATTAAACTCGAAACTGTATGATTACCTATACTTACATGGAATAACGGTTTCTAAAATGGATTTCATCGGCTGTTTTCAAAACGAAACATATATTTCAAAACTAAACACTCTCCCCCCCCCCCATTCGCAAACCTTTTTTTCAAATTAAGATGCTTAACTCAACACACGGCCACAGGCCCTCATTGACAAAATAATACCACTAAATAAAAATTAACTACGAACTATCCGCACGGATCCGCTCGTTTTCTTGTTTCAGCCTACGGTTCAGCATTTTTATCGCTTTCAGATGTACCAGTGGAAGTATTTCAAGTTTTTGGGTGTTTGTTCTTACAGCTGAGGGTATTTCACAGAAGATTAGTGCAGAAGAAGCTTCAAAAGTGCTCAACAAGAGACACGCACCGATTCGTGTGTTTGTACAGTTTGTAAAGCAAAGTCGAGTAACTTCGAGAAATGTAAGTACCCTAGCATCTTCCTGTTTCAATGGCCCAAAATGATTATTAGCGTTTTTGAAAGATGGATAATAGGAGACTGCGATTTGGTTATCGGCTAAGTATTGTCGTCATAGTTGTGTGTTCAACATCAACTTGAAAACGGCCTATTTTTTGCTTTTTTACAGGTATCAACTTTAGGTGTGTAAAATCAACAAGCTGTAGTTTTTTACTGTGGATGTTTCGAGCAGTTTAGAATTTTAGCAAGCATTTCTATGTTGTGTTGTACCACATAGAAAATATAAACTTCATTCGTTTCATTTTGAAGATTTTGCGGGTGTCAGAATATGGACAAAATTTGCTTGCAAAAATGGCGTCCAAGGGGGTGATACAGAGTAAGGCTTGTATCTCCAATGCCAGAACAATTAAAGAGCTAAGTTTGGTATATTTGTCCATAAGTCCACCTAACCTATCTATGATGTTAGTATGAAGTAATTCTGCTGACCCCCTTCCATTGACATTTTTTTCAATTTGGCCTGGTTTTCTCTGACAATCACTCTTAACATGTTTATTATGTTTGTGTTTTATTTTTAATCAAGTTACGATCGCCTAAGAACAAGAGTTTAAAAAACCAAACTAGTCCAGTTAGCCAATCTTACCCACTTTGCCAAAATACCTTTAAACTCGATATTTCATCACGCAAACCAACCCAAACGTACTAAATTAACAATCCACGCTATCAAAACAAAACCAGTCAAAGCAATCAAACCCTTATTAACCATTAAAAAAATCGTGTGAAAGTTGTAACTTTTATTCACACACACCTACTAAATTAACACTAATGAAAAGTCTCAAATAACTCCTGTCGCTTTCATGGTCATGTATACTACACCTTAAGGCATTAGCTTTTACCTCTTTAGAATATTCAGTTATGCCGTTATTTGTTTGCTATAAACTCAAACAAAAGCGACACTTCCTTTGTCATTGTTTTAAGATAACTACTCGCCTCTTAATTTGCCCTTCAAATTAACCTTATCTTGTTTCGCATTAACGAGATGGCTCTTTGATTCACTCACAGGTTGTATAGATTCTTCAAGTTTGCAAACACTCCATGGGGTAGTTGAGTAATTTCGTTTCCTGTTAAATACCTGTTCAAAGGAATCAACGGAATCAGCTCCCACTCTAATCACAACATTTACCCCCCCCCCCCCCCCCCCCTTGTACGTGCGCGGGTTAAATTCGCTTTTGTTGTCCTACAGGTCTCTCAGACTCGTTTGGTCAGCAAAAACGTCGCGAGGTAGAAAGGTAATAGCATTTAAATCCAAACGCCTGTAAAACATTACAAGGTTAAGCGTTTTGAGCAAAATAAATGCCATGTCATTCCGTTTAGCAAATATCTCAATTAAGGCTACGTGTGGCCTCTTCAACGAGGGTGGCATTGTAGAGTTGCACATTCGCTATGAATCAGGAAAAAACTTTTTTTTTCGATGCGTTTAATTGCATTCTTTCTCATTTGCAGCCTTTCCAGTCTCGTCAGGTTTCCAAGCACGCCTTAAGGATGTTGATTAATGCGATATAAAAGTGATTTACTTTAAAATAGGATCAAATTAATCAAAACTAAATTTACCAAAGTCCATGTACACAGTAGGACTCTGATCACGGCAATTCACTTGTGTTTCTTTCCAACTGAAATTAGAGGCTTGAAAAAAAGTCCAGGTTTCAACGGGGTTTGTACACACGGACCTGGCGATTTTGGCGCAAACGTTCAGTCAATTTCTTTGTTGGCCATGAGCACAATATTTTATCGTTCCCCGGTTTTGTGTTCGATAATCGATCCTAAACTAAAGAGGCCTTTGGTAGACCTTTTTGGAGTATTTGGTAAACGGGATGATATTGCATAGATTATACTCAAAGCGCTTAATAAACAATCTAATGTTTTACAGGCGTTTGGATTCAAATTCTTTAACATTTCTACCTGGCGACGCTTTTGTTCTCCTATCAAGTCCGAGACATCTGTAAGAGAACAAAAGTGAATTTAACACGTAATAAATAATCATTCATTTTGCTTTCCCTTTATCCGTGTACATGTACTTAGTAAGGGCAACATTGTAGAGCTACACATATTCTCTATGCATCAGGAAAAGCTATTTTCTACGCTGTATTTATTTGGATTATTTCTCATTTACAGCATTTGAATTTCGTCGTGTTACCAAGCACGCCACAAGTAATTTGAATAAGACGGTTTGAAGGCACCCAGGGTTTGGAACAAATTCAAAGCGGAAATCGAAATCGAGTCGGTTCATTCATGATTTTCCGTTTAACGTACGGATACTTTAAAGATGTAAGGGAAGATCATAAGGTTAAAACTCGGGTACAACAGTCAAAACCTAAATATTTGCTTCACAAAGTTCGTTTTCACCTCCCTTATAATCGATGTTTCAAAAATGTACCTCTGACTAAAAAGCTATGTTTGTGCTATGTTATATAGCACTCTTTTTCCACTTACAGCTCGTATAGATTCGTCAAATTAGCAAACACTCCATGAGGTAGTTGAGTAATATTGTTTCCAGACAAATGTCTGTTCAAAGGAATCAGCGCCCAGTGTAATCACAATATTCTTACACTATAGCGTAGGCCACTAAAATGAACGTTAAACGCGGAGCACGGTATAAAAAGGGTCACCCCGGTTCAATTAAATTGATAAGAGACATTTGAGACATGGCGGTCGTTAGCCGTTTGAGTCGTCGCGAGTTGAAAATCCATTTTGCTACTGTTCTTCTATAAATTCAATCATTACATATCAGTGATAAATATAATCTTAATCTACACTGTGTTCTTGTGTTTTTCATCGTAAAACAGTCGGTTTATTTTAGTGCCGATCGATGCCTCAATACTCGATCATGGTCGGCAGCGAAATAATTATGTTTGCTTATCTTTGAATATAACCGCTCTCTCCTAGGTTTTAAACTTGCTCTTTTCTTTTGCAACATCGTATTAAATTGTATCTTTAGTTAGATAGAAGGAGCTTTGTAATGAGTGCTTTGTTTGTGTAAAAGTCTGAGAATTCTGGAGGGATTTGCCACTAAACATAACCGCCCACGGTAAACCGTTCGGCGAGCCTTAGACTAAGAAAGCCAAATATAAATACGAAAATCATTGAAAGAGTTACATGATGAAAATAAATTAAAATCTGCGTAAGCCACAATAAAGCTGTGTTTCGCCGATTCAATTAAATGAGCAGTATATACTCGAATGACATGTGTTCGCTCGAACTAAACGGAAGGTCTAGGAAATTATCTATTGAATTGTTTAGGAACATCATGTTGCATTACAGTAATCTCGATAGCATACTGTACAGCAAACTGAAGAGTTGCTATAAATTTCTATTCCCAATTATTTCTTAGATATGCTGTGCGTATGTTTCGCGTAATCCTTGCGTTAAGTAAGGCATTAATTTAATGAAGCATCAATAAAAACAACTTTTCTATAAGTATTCTATATTTTGACCAGTGGTAACAAGATACAATATATCGTACTATCCCAATTTCCTCTCGCGACACGCGGGATAATTCCAAATGTCCTCCACCATATTTGCTGGTTAATCGACAACTAATCAAAATCTTCCTAAGGAAGGTGTCCTTTTATACCGCGCCCCCGCGTTTAAGGTGTTTATTTTTATATACATTAGCGCCCACACAGCGGTACGTTCTTTTGTGGCCACGCATCTCGTTTTACAGTATAAATAAGTATAAAGTAAAACGAACACCTTAGATTTCCTTTTTAGTAATTCTCAAGTTAACGTTTTTTGAAAATTTCAGGTAATCTATGGCAATTTGATGGTTTTGTGATCACCTGATATAGTAAAACAAAATATTAAAAAGACAAAAACAATACATTTCCATCCGCCTTTACGAAAGAAAAGAAAACATTAAATTGTGTTAATTTCTTCTTTCCGACGTCCTACCAAACGCAAGGTAGTTTCCTTTTATTACTGGCTTACACACCACAGGAAAAAAGAATTAAACAACAATCAGTCGTGACAATTTTCGTCATCAAATTCAGCAATCGATACTAAATTCATCGATTAATGGAAAGCAAAACGATTGATTATTCAATTTTAGCAATTCTCAAAAAAAAAGTATTACCCGACCGCCTGCACAGTACATTTAGACCGTACAAAAGTTCACAAAAACAACTTTTCTCTGTCTAGAAAAACTAGTACGACTACTTTCCGAATAAAATACAGTTTTGTTTGTCAAAGATTGCCCGAGAAACTGATTTGGAAATCAAAATTGCAAAAATACACAAACATATTTGCATATAAGGCGACGCGAGTGAAGACAGAAAATCTAAGTCTTGTTTTGTTTACATAAAATCGGTTTTCAATCTATGTAATGAATGAACAAACACATAAAAATGGACAACACAATCTTCTTTCGAAAAAATTTATTCAAATCTCCATTAGTTTATGTTTAAAAACAAAACACGTACCATTTATAACGCATCAAGGCTGAGCTGTCCTCGATGAAATTCAAGATAACACGACTTAATTTGAGCACGTTTCATAAACATGTCTCCAAAACTTAAGAGGACACAAAGGAAAAGTGAATCAAAAATTGATATCAACATAAATTCCCATCGAAACATGTGTTTTATTTTACCTTTAAGTCACTGGACTGCTTGGAAATTCGTTAAAACTCCGCTTCTTCGGTTCTGAAATCCGTAATAAAAACAAGGCATCTCCCCGCATTGCTCCTGCATTGATAATATGAAGTTCCTCGAAGCAAGATTTTATCCCTGAAAGCTCTTCTTTTTCCACTAAAGCGGCTTCTGAGTATCCCTTAATTAGTATCCCTGTCTTCAGTAGCAAACCGCGAAAAAATGCAGGGAAATAACGACTTTACTGCTCCGCCTAACACTGCGAAAGATCCAACTTTTTTAAAACTTTAAAAAGTGTTTACCGAGCTGACGGCTGTGTAGCCGCACGTGTGGCGTTATACGCGCATGTTTTGCGACGTCATACGCGCCCGCGAGTTAGCTAGTCCTGCGCGACGGACGGCGGAGGTCCGGCACACGCGCGCCCGCGAAACATTCCGCTAGCCATGACCATGAAAAATGAGGGCATAGGTTCTATGAGTATGGGGCTGCGTCCGCTATAAATACTAAGTTGAACAATACATGATGAAAATAATTGCGGAAATTACAAGTTAAACAAAAAGTTTCGCACGTATGGAGTCCGTTTGGACGTTCAAATTAGGTTTGAATTTCTTGATGTAAAGCATTTCAAACACTAAACAATCAAATTTACCTTGACACCTTCTCAGAATCTTAAAATGGCTCTCATTCAAAGGAAGCAGGAAATTAGAACAAGATCTCAAACCTAAAGAAGCCAAGTCGTCAATTGTCAATCAGCAATGCGTTGTTTATCGTTTTGTATGTGATCTGTGTGATGCAGATTATGTCGGCTACACAGCCCGGCACCTTTTTCAACGTGTTGCTGAGCACAAAAATTCGGCAATCGGCAAACATTTCCATGAAGTGCACGGTGGGAACGATCTTTTGAATGAGAGTCATTTTAAGATTCTGAGAAGGTGTCAAGGTAAATTTGATTGTTTAGTGTTTGAAATGCTTTACATCAAGAAATTCAAACCTAATTTGAACGTCCAAACGGACTCCATACGTGCGAAACTTTTTGTTTAACTTGTAATTTTCGCAATTATTTTCATCATGTATTGTTCATCTTAGTATTTATACAACCTAGTTTTTATACATTTTTGACTTAATAATGACGTTACGGTAACGTCGAAAAGTCGTCAGCTTTTTAGCTTTTTAAAATTTTATAATGTTTTTAAGAAATGTTCTGTCGCAATTTTTTATAGATTGATTATCCATGTTTTAAATTCATTTTATTCTCTAAAAGGTAACTCAGACCCGTCATGTCAGCAAAAACGTCAACAGGCAGAAACCTGATAGAATAAGACTCCAAACGCCTGTAAAACATAAAAATGATAAGGCCACGCGCACGGAACTGGTGATCACGGCCGAAAATTTGACTAAAAATTGCTCTAGTAAAACTATTTCAAATCAGATGGTTTTAAGATTTGGCCACAACTTTGAGTTGTTGAAGATGTTTCCTGTGGAGTGCCTTTTGTCTATTAACAGTGTAGATTGCAAGGAAAATAGTTGATTTAATGCTCCAAAAATGGACTCTTTTGAAGTACCGCCCGTAACATTTGCAGTCTAACCACGCACAATATGGTTTTTTCAGCTGTAATAAATGGTATAGCAATAAAACTTCGTAGTAAGAAGTGAAAACTTATGAACAATCAAAACCTTGGCTAAGGCTACACGTAATGGGAAAACAATAAAAATATTTTTCTTAACAGGTGAGCTACTGCTGAAGCAAATTCCTACTAGCAGTCAAGACGTGCATTTTATAAGTCGTTTCCACGTTATTCCCAGCAGAAATTTAGCTAAAAAAAAGTGTACATTTTAAATGTTCATAAAATCAGCTTCTTAATTGTGTAAGTTTTACAGAAATAACATAGCATGTTTAAAAATTGTATCAAATTTACGAAGTTAGACTGCCGTTTTTAAACCATATTAACGCTTTTTACCGGGCATTGGCATGAATTACGGGCATCCTAGCGTGCCATGGCACAAACAGTTGTGCGTAAATCGTGCGTAAATCGTGCGTAAATAATGCCTAAATCGTGCCTTAATCGTGCCTTAATCGTGCCTAAATCGTGCCTAAATCGTGCCTTAATCGTGCCTAAATCGTGCCTAATTCGTGTCTAATTCGTGCCTAATTCGTGCCTAAACCGTGTCTAATTCGTGCCTAAAACGTGCCTTGAACGTGCCTAAATCGTGCCTGAGTGTGCCTAAACATTGCCTAAAGCGAGACTAAAATACGTGAACTCAACTTATGAATGAACAAACACATAGATGTCTAAAAAGGTAAGCTTATCTTTAAAAGCAACACGAGTAACTGTCGTCGCAAGTAAAATTGGCTAAGCACATGGTGAAATTCATAGGTGTAATTTTGACTGAATTTTCACGTTATAAACATTTCTCAATTTAAGCGAACGAAAAAGTCAATCAAACATTTGCACATAAATTCACATTAAAAAAATAATTTCCTTTACCGCGTAGTGTCCCTGGGCTGCTCGGAAATTCTTTAAAACTCCGGAACACTCAGTGTTCTTCGGCTCTGACTTCCGAAAAAAAAAACAAATAGACGGATCCTCGAGGTAAGATTTCATCGCTGGAAGCCATTTTTTCCACCATAAGTGGCAAATTAGTATTTTTTTAAACTTTTTATTTCCATTTTGTGTGTAAGGCCCGGTTCAAACGTCGAACTTCACATGTGCAAATGAGCAAAATCTATTGTTTTTGCTCATTTGCATTAGATTCGGCACATGTTAAGTTCGACAATGCAAAACTACACGTTTTAAACACCAAGCACATAGTATTTTAACATCGAATTAGTTTTAGGATTTCAAGGGTGATAGATAATCCTGGTTCGTAATTTTCAGTGGCGTTTTCGTCGATGAAAGCCTTGCTTAAGTGGTGCATGCGCGACTGTCCTTGTACCGGCATCGACTCAAGCCGCTGAAAACGCTGAACCGACGTAATTCGTGTGCTTTCGAATGTTTTTCTCCCTTTTCTTTTAAGTATTCAAAGGAAAATAATGGATGGTCGATTTTTATAGCAGTCTCATTAGACCAAAATCTAATACAGGCAAGTTATTTTGTGATTTCACATGAAACTAAGTGTTGTTAGTTTATCTTATAGAAATGCACTATGTGTTTAGCGGGTTTCTTCGTAATTAAACTACCGATACGAACTTATTCTGCTCACAACGCGTAGTTTACTTATTCTTTTGGGCGGTGCGGAAGAACAACAGATTTTGTGATAAGCTGAGTGAAAACGTAATATTGGAATACTCATCTCATAAATAGAGGTTTCATGTTTCAACTGATTTTAATTAATAATCTTGGTGCGTGTTCAGATTTCATTTCTGCCTGATCTCAGTGGCTCCCGTTTCTTTAATAATCGATCGCTGCCAGATAAATAAAAATTGATAATGAAATATGTGAAACGCGCGCATAAAGTTTAAGTTAAGCTTTCAACTGAGCTTACGTTAAGATGACAATATCATGGCAATTAAAACACTACATGGATGACTTTACGCATTCATAGACAGGCGAAATAAGACTTAAGAGCAGTTCTCTGTAAGAATCGAGAAAAGTGGGAAATGAAAATTTTTGACCCCCCTTCATATTTTGCATGCAGGTTGGTCTTCAGGGGGGATGTTTAAAAATGACCTTTGTTAAGGTCCCTTCTTCTTTGTTGCCTTGGTAACACTGGATGTTTGTTGGTGCCACTAAACCCAATTTTGACCTCAGAAACTTCTTTAAAAAGTCCAAAATGTAAGACATCGTTTCTCCAGGCCATTAATACTCTACAAATCAAGACTTTCACCAGATGTAAAACCTTTATTCTAGTTTACATTTATGTATGTGGCATTTTGTTACATCAACTGTACATGAACTTAACGGTCAAACAACTTGATGGTGTTTCAGCCATTTTAGTTGACGAGTAAAACTAGCAATACCATTTCTTGAATTTTTCCAAAAGTACGCCGATTCTGGAACTCAAACTACGTGGCTAGTTTAAATAGATACTCTAGTTACTAAATCTATAAAAATCTCTGCGGGGCGGGTTTATCTTGAACTTTGGTTCGCTGAGGAAAAACCTTCAAAAATCATTTGTTGTAAACTTCGTTGAAATTAACATCAAGTTCATTCGACAGAAATCCTTTAAGAAAACTCAATCAGCCTTCAGGCTTAAAGTATAGCATGTACTCTATCAATGTCTGATCAAATCTACTGTTGATAGCCGTTATTTTTTGAAAAATCTCAATCCAAATAAAGCTTACTTTACTGTTTTCTGCAGTTCTCAACTTGCGAAGAACGAGTCGGTTCTTTCTGCCCAGCATACATTTTCTGCACAAAATTCGGATATCTAAACCATCTCTTGTGGCTGATCATGCTCTTTGTTTTTAGTAGAGGTCCATTAACCCATCACAGTGCAAATAACAACAGCTTTTTTAGTACCCGGAAGGTCACCGAAGTAAGCCATCGTCGGAAACTTTGTTTGTCCACGCACAATTCTGCTCTGGATTTGCCGCACATTTTCCGTCACATGCCATCATTCGCTCCAAAAGAAGATAAAACGGTTTTTTGATTAATACTTTTACAGTCATTCACATTAAGCAAGGCATTTTACCACATTTCTTTCGCCGTTCTTACGTCTTTCGAAGTCCAGGCCACCAGTTCAGGCAAAGCTCTGCTGGTCAGCGGTAGAGTCTAAAATACAAAGTTACTTCATAAAGTGCTTAACATTGCGTCCTCATCCTATTACATTGTCAATAATTGTCTATTCTGTTGTTAGCAATGTTTGAGAACAAAACGTTGAGCAGCCTAAGGGTACATATTCCCATTCTTTTGTTTTCTGATACGTAGACACGTAAACAAAACGAAATACCAAACATTAGGCATGCATGGGTATTGCCTTTGGTTTTATTTTTGGCGGTATCCATTGATGGACTATTTCAGGAAGTCAGTATTTACTCTGAACTCCGTTTATGGGTGAATTTTTATTCCCATTTGTCTGATCATGATGAGGAGTGAATAATAGCAGGTGAATCATGTCTGAAAAACCCGGGTCAACACACTGCAGTGAAATCGGCTGTAAGTGAATGGTCAGTAGTTTAGCCGCATATCTTAATAGAAGTCGACGCAAATTAAATTCCAGGAATTACGTGTCTGCTGAAAAAACATACGGAGACGCATAAAAATGTCTGAAGTATCAGGAGAAAATCACCTCAAGAGCAACTACTGGCAAGAAAATGGTGGGAAATATATTCCTTATCTTAACTGCATCGACCAAAGTTTACTTTTTCAGATGTTCAAAAGTTCCCATCAAGTTCTGTTTTATGGGTCTCCGGTTTATCTTATCGGTACCGATACATTTTTTTTACCGTACGGCAATCCGAGCACAAATTCATGTATGAGAAACGCTCTGATGGCTGCGATTTGGTTTAGCAAAAAACTGGGAAGAAACAGACTAGAGTGTACTCTACTTCCTGTTTTAAACGAGGGCAATGACTGTCCGACATTGAGATCTGCGGAGTGACATCCGTATCATACAAGTCAAGTTGGGGGAACCTATTGTAATTTATGAATACAAGAAAGAGTGGTGAACTGCTTGCGTTTCGTTACAATACCTCCCGCCCCCAATCTCTCTCCCTCTTAGTTTATTAAGTATTAAGCCCCCTCAAACGCTCATGAAATAAAAACGCCCCCGGGGGTTTAACAGAGGATGTACGGTTCTTATCTCCTACTGAGTGAAAGCGCTACTAATTTTATTACTTGAAATATATATTCTCCTTCCCTTAGAAAGTGTGTACAAATTTATTATGTTGGATACTATGGACTACAGAAACACTGTGAGTACGGTGCTTACGTTAGTGACGCAAAGTTAGGCGTGGCAAGAATATGCAAGTCAAGTAGAAAGACAAACGGAACGTCGAACAGCTGCAGTTTTAAACTGTTTTTAAGGTGGCGAGCGCGCTAGCCCGAATTTGTTTTGATGGTCGGGTGGCCATTAAAGTCAAAACCAGATGCAAGTAGATTCAGCGAAAATCAAAAGAAGTTCTTGAAAGTAAGTTTTTGCAAAGAGAGACAAGCGATCGAAGCGGTAACGAACGAAATGCCAAGAAAAGTTAAAGACGCAAAAATTCAGTTGTTTACCGTTGAAGTATTCCTAAGGAAACAGCAAATTCGCTCGTACTTTCTTTCTTTTTGCAGCAAAAAATAAAAAAAAATAAAAGAAGCAGCTCACTGAGTCCCAGAACAGGCATTTAACAAAAACGAAAATATTGTACGAAAGTCAGTTACAGAAGAGAGCAAGAGTTATAATGTCAGAAGAAAGCATCCAGTCATTCACCTTTTGTTCACGTTTTCATTTTATCAGCAAAAAAAAATACGGGAAATATAATCTACATGTAAATAGAAAGAAAATCTAACAAAAGAAGAGTTCCAATACTTTATACTGGCACCTCAATATGATGCGGACGCCATGTTGGCATTTTATGAAGTCAATTCGTATTCTAGTTATACCGCTGACCAGAGATATCTTTGCCTGAACTAGTGGCCTGAACTGCCGCCTGAACTACGAAAGAAAGGCGAAAGAAAGAAGGTAAAATGCTTAGCTAAATGTAATTGATCGTTAAAGCATTAATCAGAAAACCGTTTTATCTTCTTTTGGAGCGAATGATGACATGTGACGGAGAAATATACCGTAAATCCACATTAGAAATGTTCTTGGACGAACAAAGGTTCCGACGATGGCTTGCTTCAGTGACCTTCCAGGTACTACAAAAGCTGTTATTTGCACTGTGATGAGTTAACGAAAGACAAACAGCATGCTCAGCCACAAGAGATGGTTTAGATATCCGAATGTTGTGCAGAAAATGTATGCTGGGCAGAAAGAACCGACTCGTTCTTCGCAAGTTGAGAACTGCAGAAAACAGTAAAGTAAGCTTTATTTGGATTGAGATTTTTCAAAAAATAACGGCTATCAACAGTAGATTTGATCAGACATTGATAGAGTACATGCTATCCTTCAAGCCTGAAGGTTGATTGAGTTTTCTTAAAGGATTTCTGTCGAATGAACTTGATGTTAATGTCACCGAAGTTTACAACAAATGATTTTTGAAGGTTTTTCCTCAGTGAACCAAAGTCCAAAAATTAATCCGCCCCGCAGAGATTTTTATAGATGTAGTAACTAGAGTATCTATTTAAACTAGCCACGTAGTTTGAGTTCTAGAATCGGCGTACTTTTGGAAAAATTCAAGAAATGGTATTGCTAGTTTTACTCGTCAACTAAAATGGCTGAAACACCATCACGTGGTTTGTCCGTTACGTTCATGTACAGTTGATGTAACAAAATGCCACATGCATAAATGTAAACTAGTAGAATAAAGGTTTTACATCTGGCGAAAGTCTTGATTTGTAGAGTATTAATGGGCTGGAGAAACGATGTCTTACATTTTGGACTTTTTAAAGAAGTTTTTGAGGTCAAAATTGGGTTTAGTGGCACCAACAAACATCCAGTGTTACCATGGTAACAAAGAAGAAACAATCTTAACAAAGGTCATTTTTGAACATCCCCCCTGAAGACCTACCTGCATGCAAAATATGAAGGGGGGTCAAAAATTTTCATTTCCCACTTTTCTCGATTCTTACAGAGAACTGCTCTTAAACACCCCTTAACGAAGTAGAATTAATATAGAGAGTTTAACCTCATTATATGGTTTTGTTTATTTATGTTGATATTTTACTATGTGAAGATAATTACTAAAACTTCTTATCCTTCTCTGGCCTTATTCTTGTGTCCTTTCCCGGAACATCCGAACCCGGTGTGGTACTGTTCCCAGAAAACATGATCGGAGCCGTGCTCAAATCCGTAAATCGTGCCTACATCCATAAATCGTGCCTAAATCGTTCCCAAATCGTGCCCAAATCGTGCCCAAATCGTGCCTAAATCATGCCCAAATTGTGCCCAAATTGTGCCTAAATCGTGCCTTAATCATGCCCAAATCGTGCCTAAATCGTGCCCAAATCATGCCCAAATCGTGCCCAAATCGTGCCTAAATCGTGCCTAAATCGTGCCCAAATCGTGCCTAAATCGTGCCTAAATCGTGCCCAATTCGTGCCTAAATCGTGCCTTTCTCATTTCCATGCGTGTTTATGCACGAATATCGAGCATGAATTGAAACAACGATTTCGTGCGTATGCACGATGTTACGGCCGTGATCACCAGTACCGTGCGCAAGGCCATAACGTACTTAATTAACAAGAGTGAAAATGATAACGATTTTAATAAGTCCTTTAAGAAGTCGTTTAATAAGTCGTTAAATATAAACTTACAGCACACGTAAACTTGTAAGACCAGATAATAGATCTGCAGGAAGGTTTTGAATATTGTTGTCGTCTAGATACCTACAAACATTATAGAAAGCAAAATAATGGTCTCGTTTAAAATGCTTAAATAGCAAACTAAATAAGACTACTTTCTTATACACAAAAGGGCTGAACGATGCTCTTTTTTAAGTCGTGAATACGACTTATTGCGGTTACTGGAGAAAAGTCACTCGCTCATCGTAAACTTTATATTAAATTTATATTAAATTGTTCATATGTTACACTTCGGTAATAGCATACATGGAGTAAATGGGAGTAAACCAAGTCCGCCATTACGAACGTTGTGTTTACAAATGCTCGATGAGCTGAAACGTCGGTTTGGGAAAACGTTGGGGTTCTTTTACTTGTTATTATTGTTTGGCAAGGATATCTGACATTAATAATGAAGGAAAAGGTAAGTTTGTCCCGTAATTTCCATTTTCGCTAGTAAACACATTTCTATAATAATAATCGTAGAATTCACCAAACTATCGTGGAGACGGTTGATCGAAGGTCAAACGGCTCGCTGTGCGTATGTTTCGCGTAATCCTTGCGTTAAGTAAGGCATTAATTTAATGAAGGATCAATAAAAACAACTTTTCTATAAGTATTTTATATTTTGACCAGTGGTAGCAGGATACAATATATCGTACTATCGCATATTTCCTCTCACGACACGCGGGATAATTCAAAATCTCCTCCACCATCTTTGCTGGTTAATCGACAACTAATCAAAATCTTCCTAAGGAAGGTGTCCTTTTATACCGCGCCCCCGCGTTTAAGGTGTTTATTTTTATATACATTAGCGCCCACACAGCGGTACGTTCTTTTGTGGCCACGCATCTCGTTTCACAGTATAAATCAGTATAAACTAAAACGAACACCTTAGATTTCCTTTTTAGTAATTCTCAAGTTAACGTTTTTTGAAAATTTCAGGTAATCTATGGTAATTTGATGGTTTTGTGATCACCTGATATAGTAAAACAAAGTATTAAAAAGACAAAAACAATACATTTCCATCCACCTTTACGAAAGAAAAGAAAACATTAAATTGTGTTAATTTCTTCTTTCCGACGTCCTACCAAACGCAAGGTAGTTTCCTTTTATTACTGGCTTACACACCACAGGAAAAACTGAAGAATTAAACAACAATCAGTCGTGACAATTTTCGTCATCAAATTCAGCAATCGATACTAAATTCATCGATTAATGGAAAGCAAAACGATTGATTATTCAACTATAAAAAATTGCGACAGAACATTTCTTAAAAACATTATAAAATTTTAAAAAGCAAAAAAGCTGACGACGTTTCGACGTTACCGTAACGTCATTATCAAGTCAAAAATGTATAAAAACTAGGTTGTAATATATATAGATAGGCAGAGCCTAACAGCGTAGCACTATGAACAAGCTTAACTAAGGTGAAACTTTAAGGTGAAAGGTCAGAAGCACAATAACTAAGATTGACGACCGGGCTATTTTTCAATTTTAGCAATTCTCAAAAAAAAAAAAGTATTACCCGACCGCCTGCACAGTACATTTAGACCGTACAAAAGTTCACAAAAACAACTTTTCTCTGTCTAGAAAAACTAGTACGACTACTTTCCGAATAAAATACAGTTTTGTTTGTCAAAGATTGCCCGAGAAACTGATTTGGAAATCAAAATTGCAAAAATACACAAACATATTTGCATATAAGGCGACGCGAGTGAAGACAGAAAATCTAAGTCTTGTTTTGTTTACATAAAATCGGTTTTCAATCTATGTAATGAATGAACAAACACATAAAAATGGACAACACAATCTTCTTTCGAAAAAATTTATTCAAATCTCCATTAGTTTATGTTTAAAAACAAAACACGTACCATTTATAACGCATCAAGGCTGAGCTGTCCTCGATGAAATTCAAGATAACACGACTTAATTTGAGCACGTTTCATAAACATGTCTCCAAAACTTAAGAGGACACAAAGGAAAAGTGAATCAAAAATTGATATCAACATAAATTCCCATCGAAACATGTGTTTTATTTTACCTTTAAGTCACTGGACTGCTTGGAAATTCGTTAAAACTCCGCTTCTTCGGTTCTGAAATCCGTAATAAAAACAAGGCATCTCCCCGCATTGCTCCTGCATTGATAATATGAAGTTCCTCGAAGCAAGATTTTATCCCTGAAAGCTCTTCTTTTTTCCACTAAAGCGGCTTCTGAGTATCCCTTAATTAGTATCCCTGTCTTGAGTAGCAAACCGCGAAAAAATGCAGGGAAATAACGACTTTACTGCTCCGCCTAACACTGCGAAAGATCCAACTTTTTTAAAACTTTAAAAAGTGTTTACCGAGCTGACGGCTGTGTAGCCGCACGTGTGGCGTTATACGCGCATGTTTTGCGACGTCATACGCGCCCGCGAGCTAGCTAGTCCTGCGCGACGGACGGCGGAGGTCCGGCACACGCGCGCCCGCGAGACATTCCGCTGGCCATGACCATGAAAAATGAGGGCATAGGTTCTATGAGTATGGGGCTGCGTCCGCTATAAATACTAAGATGAACAATACATGATGAAAATAATTGCGAAAATTACAAGTTAAACAAAAAGTTTCGCACGTATGGAGTCCGTTTGGACGTTCAAATTAGGTTTGAATTTCTTGATGTAAAGCATTTCAAACACTAAACAATCAAATTTACCTTGACACCTTCTCAGAATCTTAAAATGACTCTCATTCAAAAGATCGCTCCCACCGTGCGCTTCATGGAAATGTTTGCCGATTGCCGAATTTTTGTGCTCAGCAACACGTTGAAAAAGGTGCCGGGCTGTGTAGCCGACATAATCTGCATCACACAGATCACATACAAAACGATAAACAACACATTGCTGATTGACAATTGACGGTTTGGCTTCTTTAGGTTTGAGATCTTGTTCTAATTTCCTGCTTCCTTTGAATGAGAGCCATTTTAAGATTCTGAGAAGGTGTCAAGGTAAATTTGATTGTTTAGTGTTTGAAATGCTTTACATCAAGAAATTCAAACCTAATTTGAACGTCCAAACGGACTCCATACGTGCGAAACTTTTTGTTTAACTTGTAATTTTCGCAATTATTTTCATCATGTATTGTTCATCTTAGTATTTATACAACCTAGTTTTTATACATTTTTGACTTGATAATGACGTTACGGTAACGTCGAAACGTCGTCAGCGTTTTAGCTTTTTAAAATTTTATAATGTTTTTAAGAAATGTTCTGTCGCAATTTTTTATAGATTGATTATTCATGTTTTAAATTCATTTTATTCTCTAAAAGGTAACTCAGACCCGTCATGTCAGCAAAAACGTCAACAGGCAGAAACCTGATAGAATAAGACTCCAAACGTCTGTAAAACATAAAAATGATAACGATGACGTACTTATTAACAAGAGTGAAAATGATAACGATTTTAATAAGTCCTTTAATAAGTCCTTTAATAAGTCGTTAAATATAAACTTACAGCTCACTTAAACTTGTAAGACCAGATAATAGATCTGTAGTAAGGTTTTGAATATTGTTGTCGTCCAGATACCTACAAACATTATAGAAAGCAAAATAATGGTCTAGTTTAAAATGCTTAAATAGCAAACTAAATAAGACTACTTTCTTATACACAAAAGGGCTGAACGATGCTCTTTTTTAAGTCGTGAATACGACTTATTGCGGTTACTGGAGAAAAGTCACTCGCTCATCGTAAACTTTATGTTAAATTTATATTAAATTGTTGATATGTTACACTTCGGTAATAGCATACATGGAGTAAATGGGTGTAAACCAAGTCCGCCATTACGAACGTTGTGTTTACAAATGCTCGATGAGCTGAAACGTCGGTTTGGGAAAACGTTGGCAGTCCGGGCCATAACCATTTCTGGATATCAGTTTCCCGTGATGTGATTGGCTGAGAAAAAACCAAAACAAAGCCAATTAGACTGCGAGAGACTGGGCGCCAGTAAATGTCTCGGATATATTTTCACGTCGCCATATTGTAACGCGACGGTCGAGTGATACCATTTACTTCTGTGTTGTTACAGAGCTTGAAACGAGCATTTAATTAGCTTCTTTGCGCTCGGGTTAAGTCGCAAAACCTCACAGTGCTCTGAATTATAAACATGGCCAGTGAAACGCTGAGTGAAACGAACGCGCTGTCACGTACTGTACTTTTGTTTTGACTTGAGCTTTGCAGTTAATGTACAGTGGGTTCTTCTTTAGCTTTCTTTAACATTATGGAACTGTTAAGAATTGGGTATCTTACTCATCGTTAAATTACTGCCGTGTATTTGATGAGCAAATAATTATGAATTAATATTCTGCAAAATTTGAATGTCTTTGGTACTTCAAAGCATTACATTCAAATACATTTTCCGGGCAGCTGTTCAATCTGATGCAAGCATTGTCATCAAATCTGTAATAATTTAGCTGTTAAATTTTTATGGCAAATCAAAATTTCTCCATGTTGTGTATTAAAATTATTGTCTGGTCAATTTCCATGCTCTGCAGATAATCCTTTTTCTGGTAAAATATGAAAGCTATCAGAAAAGACAAGTTTGTGTAAATTATAGTGTTGGCCAGTAAACCATTTTTTGCTAATATTCAACAAGGGCCGTTGGATGGACCAGCTAAATTAAATGAACACTGTTTTCTACACACAAAATATTGTGAAAATGTTTTTTCAAGTTAGAACATTTTTCATTCAACATTTTGTTTCAGGAGCAGTGATTGATAGTTTAGCTGGGGCTTAAGTCAGCCAGCATTAACTTAATTGGCCACCATATACCAAGCTACTCCAATAGATAATGGTCTCACAAATAAAAGCAACCAAAAGGCAGAGAGATTAAAATTAAAATTTTTGAATTTATTTTCAACACTACTTGATAGTACAAATATTGTAAAGAATTTTAACATTAATTGTCCTGTCTCAGTTTCTTTGCTGATTGTAGGACCTGGAACAAGTGATAATACAGTTTTAATTTGTATTGATTTCAAAAATATTGTAGTGTACAGTCAAACCCCTGTTAAGCGGCCACCTTTTATTAAGCGGTCACTTATCAAATCCCCAAAAATAAATAGCCCCCATACATACTATGAAATTGACCTCTATTACAACTGTTGGCAATTTCCTAAGGGAGACCGATTACATGTAATATATAGGTTTGACTGTAGTTACAAGTGGCAAGAAACACTATTAAGGTAATTTTCTTCATACCAGTGCCATTATTTTTTTTTTTGAATTTGTTTTTCATCTCTATTTCATTTGGTGGCCGATATGTGAAATGGTTTTTGTAAACTAGACATAGAGATTACAGCATTGGAGATTTATAACTTCACTGCTGGTAAACAAAATTGCTTTGAGTATGTGTTATTCAGTTGGTTTTAATATGTTCTTGCACTTTAACATGTGATTGTTGTGAGTACTATTAGTATTTTGATTTTCGATAAAAAATAATACACAAAGTTCCCAGGAAAAAATCCTCTCAATGACAAACCATGGGCTCCAACACCATTTACTTCTTTTCATTGGATAAGGTATAGAATAATACGAAAAAAATAAAAATCTGAGCATTCTTCCATAAGCTTTGCCCTCTTCTCTTGATTTTCCTTTGCCTTTTCAGTGCCATTGGACCATGCCCTTTAGGGGAATAGAAAGAAAAGTCTCAAATTTCCTGTAATTGCAATGCAAGTGAATTTAATGCTCCAATTTAACGCTGTCCCTTCGGGACTTAAGGAGTTCCAGCATGTGCATCAAATTTGGAAATGCAAAATCTAAAATGTATTCACTGGATCCCTTAGCCTGCAATAATAGGCCATTTAAATGATGATGTCAGTTGCTCAAAATTCACCACCAAGCTTTGTTCACATTACACACTTTTCAAATTCTGGCACGTGCATACAGTTTACACAGGGGTATTCCTTTCAGTTTTGCTCATTTGGGATTCGGGTTTTCGATAAAATTTACCAAGCAAAGCTTGGTGGTGTAATTAACTAGTCTGGCATCAACATGCATAAGGGTTATTATCATTGTCATACAGTTTAATAGCATCAACTGCATATAATCAGAAAATGCTAAGATAGATGTAACAAAAACAAAGCGAGGTTACATTACATACAATGCAGTTGCAAGATCAGCATACAGTGTAAAATAAACAAATTATTAAGAGAATTAAATTCAGATGTTTTGGCATGAGTGGTCCGCGGCAGATGTGTGCCACAAAGACGACAAAGTGTCTCGAGATATTGAATGTGTTCATCCATGCTGTTGGCCTGCATGTTGATCTGAAATTCACATCAACATAATGAACATAATGATAAATAATTGGACTTTAACTTTAAAATGCCCGGCCACAACGTATGGTTAAAATTTAAGGTTTACACGACACTCCGATACATGTAGATCTGAACAAAGGGAATCGGCCTAGTAGTTTGCACACTAACAGACTTTCAACTTCCGTGCACTCGAGCAAAAACCTCGTGCACTCGACTGGAATTTTGACAGTTGGAAGCAAATTTATTCTAGTTTTTGAAAAGATTTTTTTTAGGAATCAAAAAAAATGTTACATACCTGAAAACTTCAACGAAAGAGAGGTTATTCCTCAATCGAGACCTTCGCAACAAGCACCTTCACCCGACTTTTCATCTGAATTTCTCTGTCTCGTAACCGCGATCGCCATCAATTCTTTGCTTGTTGTGTGTATTTACTTGTCGTCTGCAATTTTGCAAGGTTTCATGGGATATGGTTAAGAAACAAAGTCGCTAGGGCTCGAACAAGAGTAATAAATGAGTTTCCTCGAGGTCCCACTACAGCACCCATATTGGTGACGTCATCAAGTATCCAGAAATGGTTATGGCCCGGACTGGTTGGGGTTCTTTTACTTGTTATTATTGTTTGGCAAAGATATCTGACATTAATAATGAAGGAAAAGGTACGTTTGTCCCGTAATTTCCATTTTCGCTAGTAAACACATTTCTTCGTGTTTACTAGCTACTCACGAAGGTTTTGAGGCATTAGAAGTCCTTCTTTGGTAAAAGATATTGGTACGTGGATCTGCAACATAAGGGAAGTAGTCATAACATGTACAATCTAAGAGGACCCACAGGCTGTATAGATTCTTCAAGTTTGCAAACACTCCATGGGGTAGTTGAGTAATTTCGTTTCCTGTTAAATACCTGTTCAAAGGAATCAACGGAATCAGCTCCCAGTCTAATCACAACATTCACCCCCCCCCCCCCCCCCCCCCCCCCCCCCCCCTTGTACGTGCGCAGGTTAAATTCGCTTTTGTTGTCCTACAGGTCTCTCAGACTCGTTTGGTCAGCAAAAACGTCGCGAGGTAGAAAGGTAATAGCATTTAAATCCAAACGCCTGTAAAACATTACAAGGTTAAGCGTTTTGAGCAAAATAAATGCCATGTCATTCCGTTTAGCAAATATCTCAATCTAGAGTTGCACATTCGCTATGAATCAGGAAAAAACTTTTTTTTCGATGCGTTTAATTGCATTCTTTCTCATTTGCAGCCTTTCCAGTCTCGTCAGGTTTCCAAGCACGCCTTAAGGCTGTTGATTAATGCGATATAAAAGTGATTTACTTTAAAATAGGATCAAATTAATCAAAACTAAATTTACCAAAGTCCATGTACACAGTAGGACTCTGATCACGGCAATTCACTTGTGTTTCTTTCCAACTGAAATTAGAGGCTTGAAAAAAAGTCCAGGTTTCAACGGGGTTTGTACACACGGACCTGGCGATTTTGGCGCAAACGTTCAGTCAATTTCTTTGTTGGCCATGAGCACAATATTTTATCGTTCCCCGGTTTTGTGTTCGATAATCGATCCTAAACTAAAGAGGCCTTTGGTAGACCTTTTTGGAGTATTTGGTAAACGGGATGATATTGCATAGATTATACTCAAAGCGCTTAATAAACAATCTAATGTTTTACAGGCGTTTGGATTCAAATTCTTTAACATTTCTACCTGGCGACGCTTTTGTTCTCCTATCAAGTCCAAGACATCTGTAAGAGAACAAAAGAACAAAATTTAACACGTAATAAATAATCATTCATTTTGCTTTCCCTTTATCCGTGTACATGTACTTAGTAAGGGCAACATTGTAGAGCTACACATATTCTCTATGCATCAGGAAAAGCTATTTTTACGCTGCATTTATTTGGATTATTTCTCATTTACAGCATTTGAGTTTCGTCGTGTTACCAAGCACGCCACAAGTAATTTGAATAAGACGGTTTGAAGGCATTTCGACAAACTTGACAGGTTGGTCAATGAATATAATCACACTTATCATTCTAGCGTTCGGATGTCCCCCGCACAGGCGAGTCAACATAAAAATGAAACAAAGGTTTTCGCTAATTTATATGGGGACTTAATTTATTCGAATTATTTGAACACAAATCCTGTAACGTATAAGCTAGTCGACCTTCTGGGAGAAAAAATAACACGATCCTTTTATGAAGCCGAATTGCAACCTACTATTTACGATATTTTCCGCATTGAAAAGGTTATTCGCCGTGATTACAAGCAGAAAAAAGCATTTGTAAAATGGAAAGGCTATTCTGATAAATTCAACTCTTGGATTCCGTTGAGTGATGTAACAAAGCTTGTCTAACACAAACTCCCCCGAATTCATGATGACTGAAAACACGTTTACCACTTTAATCTTATGCAAGACGAGTAAGCCAATTTGTGATTGGTTGAAAAAATCACGTTTTATACTTGTATGACGTAAATGCATTCCACACTTCCCTAACAACTGGCTGAGCCAAAAATAAATTTTGTGTTGACCTTCAGCTACTAGGATTGTTAGGGAAGTGTGGAATGCAATCTATTGTTTTTCACGTGAACATTTATTGAATGCAGATAACTAGCGCGTGCGTGGAGTGTCAAGTTATTCCGAGAAAATTTATTCAGCTTTCCGAGAATTTAAACAAAAAAGGTGGTCAATCAATACGACTTCCGGTTTGTTTATGATAAGCGCCGATTGAAACGGGACTTGATACACTTGAAACTAGCGGAAAACAAGAATGTCATTTTTTAGTTCCGCTGGTTTGGGCGTTAGGATGCTATGCGAGGTTTGAGCGGATTGGAGATGTTCTGCTTAAGTTACTACGGCTTTGGTTTTCTGCTTGAGAGCGTTAGATCTGCTTGGGTTCTGTTAAAGTGGTCGAAATTGTTTTACGCTGGAAGGGCGTAGATCTGCTTGAGTTTACGCCAAAGTGAGCCATAGTGCCTGACATAACCACTTACTCTTGTACTTAGAATTTTACTGCGGTATCGGGACTGTTTTAGTTTATTTAACAGTTATTTCACCGGCAGTGTCCAACCTTGTGTCATGCGATGTGTTTGGAGTCTGCAATTGAAGCCCTGTAGGCCGTTTTATCATAACTACTACGATATGTAAAGCCTGATCATCATTTGCTCTGTCGAACACCATGCGAAAAGTGCTGAATATTTTCCATTTAACGTACAGATATTTTAAAGCGGTAAGGTTAGAAAATACTCCCTCAGGAAAATTTGTCATAATGCTTCTGCTGAGATCCCTGCAAAATGGAAAGAAAGCTGTTATGTGTCTATTTGTACGGTATGGGGAACTGTATTGTTTGTTGTGTAACTATTGAAACTGCTGATAAAATCTCCATTTTTTTTTCGTACAAGTGAAATTTGAAATCAAAGAGATTAAGCATCACGTCTACTAGAAACACGAACACCAGAAATGTGATGTGATCTTGATTTCCTGCAATTTTTCGCAGTGGCTATTTGTTTCTCCGACAATCCAGTGCATTGCCACGAGAGATGGATAAACTGTAAAATCTTATCCACAAGTAACTTGTGGTCGATAATGTCGAATGCCTTCCCAAAGACAAAGAGAAACATTCCCACCGCAGAACCAGTGGCGTCTGTGGTTTAAGCCAACTGTTGAATTATAGATATTAGGGCAAGCGCAGTGGATGACTGGGGTGGCACCAAACTGCTCTGAAACAAGGGGCTCTTAGACAGCTGAGCTAACAGATAACGAAATAACAAAGTCATATACATGAAATGAGGCCTCTTTTGACAAACTCACTTGGTATCTAAGAACGTTTGTGGAAAATCGGACCTTTTTTGGCCCTTCACAAAACAAAATGTTACTTATAAGCTATTATTACAGTAACCTCCCTGCAACAACATATTGTGGTACTCTTAATCAATTTTTTGATCCGTTATATTGGGTTATTAGCCAACACACCGTATACACCAAAAATAAAAAAATAATAATAATATTCGATATATTTGGTCCTTGATCGTAACCTTGCTTCCACAGGAACCTACAGATGCCTTTCTTGATAAACAGTAGGTCCCCTCTATTAAATAGGAAACAAACTGAACATTGTTTGGCAATAGAATCGCTTGAACAAATAGCATCAAACCTATAGAGATTGTAAATTTTGTTAAAATGGAAAATACATCCTTGGCAAGTCCTTCAATGTAGTTATTCGACAGTATCCCAAAAATAAGACGAGACGTTGAAACAAATAAACTGTATTTTTATCATAAATATTGTACCATATGTAAAACCTGATTATCAGTTGGACTTCCCTGTCGTCCAGCTTAGCCCAAACAATGTTCAAACCGTTGGAGCGATTCTATTTATTATAATATCCAAAAGACCGCAAATGACAAGGACGATCAAATTTGCTTGGTACTGTCTTTTTGAGAAAAACTCAACTGAGTTTCAGAGCAGGATAGTTATACTAATTTTCCTAGAAGAGTAATTCCTGAATTTATACGCTCTGTATCTTGCATTCATTGTTTTAAATTGTTCATACATATAGTGTATTTGTGCATTCGTGTTGTTTATATTATAACGTACAGCAATTCCAGATTTGTCAGCTTAGCAAACACATCGTGAGGTACTTTAGTGATTTGGTTGAAGTTCAAGCGACTAAAAAATAGTAACAATCAAATGAATATTAAATAAAACAATAAAATGAAATATGTCCTCTGGAATAAAAGCCGTCCGATTTTATAAAATGGAAGTGGTGCTTGGGTCACTTTTTGACGATGAGCATCGCTTGTTCTAGAAAATTCTAGAAAATTCTGTTTTAAGTGTTTTTGAGATAGAGAGTAGATAAATTGATTAAATGGTTGTTTATGTAAAGCGTATTTATTTATAAACCAAAAAACAATCTAAATCATTAAAACCAATTTTTACTACTCGTACAGTTCTTGTTAGCATATATAGAAATAGTGGATATTTTTTGCAGGCCGGCCATGATTGCCTATTCGACCTCCTGGCACGTAAACAAATTACTGCCCGTTCCTTCTGCAACCGTGAATAAACTAAAAGAAAACATCGTGTCGACAATAAAGAAGATCCATTCCCAGCATGACTACTGACTATTGCTTACTACTCATGGCTTCATATGTCTCCGATTTTTATCTTTTGATTTCGTGTGAATGTGTGCGAGGAATAATGCCATGGATTATATTTATCCTGATTAGATGTTGTGATCATCAGTTGAACCTTTCACTGAACATCTCGCACGTGAAAAATTCAATTGTAGACAAATTCTAGCTAATCGTGTAAATCATCATAGATATAAGGAGCAAATCTTTCACAAAATCAAATATGTGATGCAATTAGCGCTCCCTCCTTTTATTTGCAATGCTCTGTAATCTGAAGTTATATTAAAAGAACATCGTGACGCTTAGTTCTGTTGATATATGGGAAATTAACATGTAACTTATGTTTCTAGCTAGTGATCTGCAATCCTCGTCACATTTTGTTGGGACACCTCACTCTCAAAACATATTCACCCTATAGTTGGCGTCCTTCCTCCCAATGTTGAATTGTGCGGCTCTGAAATCACTAAATGTCAAACCAACAATGAGAAGGGAGGGAGACCCACATGTGTCCCAACAAATGTGACGCGAATTGTTGGTAAAGATGACGTTGTACTATTGACTTACAGTTCTGTTAAACTTTTTAAGTTTGTAAATACATCGTTGGGTAGATGTGTAATAGCAATATTACGCAAAAACCTGCGAGAATGAAAAAAAAAAACATAAAAAGTAGTTTAGCATGCACGATGGGTTTAGAAATGGCAATAGAAGTGGAATATAAAAAAAAGGGTAGCCACGAAATGAAATAATATAATGTTTTCAAAATTATATTTTTATAATGTCTTACAATACTGTTGAAAAATATTAATTAAATCGGGCTAACTTTGTGCCAAGCTCCCCGATTTTATAAAATGGAAGTGATGCTTGGGTCACTTTGTGACGATAAGCACCGCTTGTTCTAAAAAATTCTAGAAAAATTCTGTTTTAAGTGTTTTTAAGATAGAGAGTAGATAAATTGATTACAAGGTTGTTTATAAAAGCGTATTTGTTTATAAAACAAATAACAAACGAAACGCCTAAAGCCCAATTTTACTACTCGTAGAGTTCTTGTTTGCATATACAAATAGTGGATATGTTTTGCTTGTTACGATTGCTTATTCGACCTCCTGGCACGCAACCAAATTGCTGCCCTTTCCTTCTGCAACCGTTAAAAGGTGAAAGCAAACATCTTGTCGACAATAAAAAAGATACATTCAGCATGACTACTGACCACTTTCTTGCCACTCATGGCTTGGTATGTCTCCGATTTTTATTTCTTTTTTTTATTTTGATCAAATGTTATAGGCACTTTAATTCAGAACAATTGATGTCTTTCGAAGTTGAAAATTTAACTGTATACAGAAAACAAACCAGACGAGTTATAAAATTTCCAGACACGGATTCAATCATTACATATCAGTGATAAATATAATTTTAATCTACATTGTGTTCTTATGTTCTTCATCGTAAAACAGTCGGTTTATTTTAGTGCCGATCGACGCCTCAATATTCGATCATGGTCGGCAGCGAAATAATTATGTTTGCTTATCTTTAAATATAACCGCGCTCTCCTAGGTTTTAAACTTGCTCTTTTCTTTTGCAACATCCTATTAAATTATATCTTTAGTTAGATAGAAGGAGCTTTGTAATGAGTGCTTTGTTTGTGTAAAAGTCTGACAATTCTGGAGGGATTTGCAACTAAACATAACCGCCCACGGTAAACCGTTCGGCGAGCCTTGGACTAAGAAAGCCAAATATAAATACGAAAATCATTGAAAGAGTTACATGATGAAAAAAAATTAAAAACCGCGTAAGCCACAATAAAGCTATATTTCGCCGATTTCATTAAAATGAGCAGTATATACTCAAATGACATGAGTTCGCTCAAACTAAACGGTATGCCTGGAAAAATTATCTATTGATTAGGAACATTATGTTGCATTACAGTAATCTCGAGAGCATACTGTACAGCAAACTGAAGAGTTGCTATAAATTTCTATTCCCAATTATTTCTTAGACAAAACTGAATGCGATTGCCGGGAATCGGGACACGTTTGTGTCAAAAATGTATCGACATTTTTCTCGTACATAATATTCACAATCATTACGGACCTCGTCTCATTTCGCTTTCGTCTGTTTCGGGTTCTTCGATCATATAAAATCTCACATTATATGTAATTTGCAACGGCTGAACGGTTTTGGAAACGAAAATCAAATATAATTTCTTAAACACAAATTACTTTGAGACCATTAAAGACATTATTCAAACAATAATCGTAGAATTCACCAAACTATCGTGGAGACGGTTGATCTAAGGTCAAACGGCTCGCTGTTTGTATGTTTCGCGTAATCCTTGCGTTTAGTTAGGCATTAATTAAATGAAGGACGAAAAAAACAACTTTTCTATAAGTATTCTATATTTTGACCAGTGGTAACAAGATACAATATATCGTACTATCCCAATTTCTTCTCACGACACGCGAGAGAATTCAAAATGTCCTCCACCATTCTGGCTGGTTAATCGACAACTAATCAAAATCTTCCTAAGGAAGGTGTCCTTTTATACCCCCTACCCCCCTCCCCCCCTTCCCCCCTCCCCCCTCCCCCCTCGCGTTTAACCCCTCGGACGTACACGCAAACTTATACCCCCACCTTGGGTTTTGCGATGTTGCAATATTTCGAAAATATTTTGCATCTAATAGATAGCGCGCGACGTGCTCTACAAGATCAGGTAAATATTATGGGTTGTGACGCTGCTAGGGGTCCATGACGTCATCCAAAATGGCCGCGAAGATGGCCGCCATCTTGGATTTTACTAAAAATTTAATTTTTTTGGAAAAATGTGGAAATTGCAAATATTGTTTGCTAGAATTGCAAAATAACATACAATTAAACATTTTGATGCTTTTGGTAGCATTTTATATGTTTTTTTTTCACTGAAAAAAAGGAAAAAAATACGCATTTTTATTCAAAAATGGTTTGGCCACATGTTACTTATGACGTCATATCTCGTTACCATAGCAACCGGTTGTCGCCAAACTTTACCAAATGTGTCTCAAGGATAAACGAACAGCTACTAAAAACGGCATGTGCTAATCTTAAATGATCTTGAAAATATGGGTGAAAAACCTTAAGGGGGGATGGCAACCACAACCCCCACCCCCACCCCCCCCCCCCCCCCCCCCATTGTACGACCGAGGGCAATCTCGTCCCCAGAGCCCGCACGTCCCCAGAGCCCGCACGTCCCCAGAGCCCACTTCGCGGTGTTTGGAAATTAGATGCAACACTGTGTCTCATTTCAGTGCATAGTCTTTTGTTTTAAATTTTCAGGGCCCTTATAGATAACAGCACTTTTATGCTGATGAGGTCACCCTGGTAAAATAACATTATTTATTTATTTATTTATTTATTTGATACTCAGTAAAAGAGGAGTTGGGATTTAAGTTTTGGTTTTGAAATAAGAAAGCTCTACTTCGGACAGCCATCTTCGTTTATTTTGCAACCGCGTGGCCGTTTCGGTGTATAATAGAAATTACTTTTAATTATCTCAGTACAGTAGAGTGAATTCGTATAACCCATGTTTTATATGCTAATGAGCCGCGTTATATTCTAATGAGCTGTGTACAATAAAACAATAGACGTGTGGTCTTTGATAAAAAAAAAAACTGAGGAAAACAAAAACATATGTTACGGTTTAGTTTAATCTTATAGTTCTGTTTTCGTTTTCCTTTGCTCGAGTTTGAATATAAAACACTAAACTAAATTAAGGCTAGAATTTTGAGCCCCGACATATTTATAATCCTTTGTTTCGTTTTTTACAGGCTGTTACTGAAATGCTTGAATTGTTACCTCTTGGTTTGAATTTGCATATGCTTAGCAATGCTTCTGTGAGATTTTAATTAATTTTATAACAAATAAAAAGTCAGCCGTCTTAATTACCTTTGTTTTATTGTACACAGCTTATTAGAATATAACGCGGCTCATTAGCATTTATAAAATAACTGAGATACTACGCGCGTTCTGATTGGTCAAAGACCTATTGACTATTGTGCCGGTAAACTCATAGAAAACCGCGCAAGAGAAACTGTAAAGTAAACAAAGTTCAATTTTCCGTTACCGCATCAACACAAGCGTGAGGAAAAAGAATTTCACAACTCGAGCCGGTTTAGTGTCTTATTGCATATTGTGGTCTGTTAGAAGATGAGAACAGAGGATTTGTTTCTTGTAAACAGTAAGTTGCTGCTGAAACCTACAAAATAAAAATTAAAAATTTCCCACGTACGCAAGCAAAAAATGGCTTATCGACAAAAGAACACTAAGCTTATTTTAAAACTGATAACAACAACAGGAATATATTTTCAGCGATCAATGACAATCAAAACAACCTCGATATGTACTTTGTGAAGTTCACTGAGCTGAAGGTTTAGTGAAAAGCTCAAAAAATTTGAAACCCAAAGAACAAACAATGGCTTTCAAACTGAGCCGGGAAATTTTCGATTGAAATTCACTGAACTGAAGTTTATAAATGTTCCTACAGATCCTAAGATAACTTCTAAATAAGACGGATTTGCACAGTGGAATTAAAAAGCAAGGCTTAAGCTTATAGCTTTGTTGTTTAGGATAATTATTTTACGCCGATTCGATCCATTTATACGCTTTATCGTGTTTTGTTTTTGAGATTTTTTTATGGAATACTTTTGTACCGGATGCAGTTTAAATTCAGTCTGATTATGTGTCCAAGCAAGGATGATCAATTAGCAAGAAGAAAATGAAGCTAACAAACATTATAGGTTTATGGTTGAACAAATTATTTCCATGAAATGATCAAACAATTCAGTTTGTTCCATCAAAGCAATCTAACTCTCAGAACTGTAGGCTTAAAAACAATGAGCTTAGTTTTCATTCAGCACTTAAAATGTAGAGAAGTACGGGCTTCACTGTACACTTCAAAGTAATAAATAAAGTCGAAAACAGTTTCAGAAGCTGAGTTTCTGGAACCATAGTTAGTAGAGGAGACTGGTTATGAAAGCCGGCAGACTTCAAAGGCGCCAAACAATAGCGGCTCTCTGATGTTGGGCCTGCACGTCACGTGACATTGACCCTGCACACTGAAACAAGATGGCGGAAGATACGGACGCGCTTTTCATATTTGGTGATGATTTGGAAGCAATTTTAGATGCATTGGAGGAAGATGAAGGTGTACAAGAAGAATTTTCAGCTGCTGTGAGTAATGTAAGTGTAGAAAATCAGACTTCTGACTCAAATTCTCGATTGAACAAGCTAAAAATCTGCACGATCTTGCTTCGTATAAGCAACAAAATACAGGAATCTGACATAACACTGATTGCAAAACCTCGAGCGTTCTTGTCTTCGGCCATCGCTCAAGACCCTTCAGCTTCGATACTTAAACATATTGCAGCTTTTCGTTTATCTTTCGTTTATAGGCACAGACTCGAGAAATTATTTGTGACTGTGGAAAGAAGTATAAGACTAAAGGAGGATATGAAAGACACAGGGCCACGAAGCATGCAGAAAATGATGGGGAGATGGTCAAGTTCACAGCAAACCTTCTGGCCGAGATAGTAAGCAGTGCTGTACTGAAGGTTAAAGAGAGAAAGGAGTTCAATGCAAGTCTTAGGAATGAGATGACTGGCCTCATATTCGAACTAGAGGAAGGATCTCAAGAATTCTCTTTTCTCAAAACAATCTATGAATCACTTCAAAAGAAAGGAGATGCCGAAAAGTTTTATTCCAGTTTTTACGGAAATGTTGCAGTGAATGCCACCAAATACTTCAAAGGACTTACACGGAATGCAGCAACTTTGCTTGCAATGAAGGTGGCAGACAGTATGGTGGTACACTGCAAGCAACAGAAGCACTCTACTACAAGCAGTGAAACCTTGCCTCTGCTGACAGACAAGCAAAAGGCTGGTCTACAGTATATTGCTGGATATGTTCTACAAAACCTTTACAAGAAACACTATAGAGTAAATTCGGATGAAAGCCAACAAGCTATGGCCATCCTCAAGGCTGGAAAACTGGAAACTAGTGACTCACAGAAGCAGAAGCTGGTATCAAGTTTGAACAGAGGGGGGCTTTGGTCAGTTACTTTACCAGCACAGAAGATTTTTTTGAAGACTGAACATTATTTCAGACAATGCACTTTGAAAGATGGTTTGCAAAAAATTGACCTTGTGGGTATAACTCTCAAATCAACTAGCCATAAAGACATAAAGTAAATGAAACGATGAGGGGCAAACAGGTTTATTGTCCGATAACACACATCTGTGCCTGCATCTCTATCCAGAGACTTGTGCAATTTGTAAAACCTTCTGTTCGGGGAAGCACCATCGGAGGTAGTGGCAACAACCCACAAATTGCAGCTGCTTTCAAGGATGCAGACTGCTTCCCAGAATATTGGCATCAACTGTGCAGCGGTTACACCACTTGTTGAAAAGTGTGCCAAACAAAACTTCAGCTCAGTGCACACACCATGTACAAGGAATGCCAAAGCATGTGTGGCAAGCTCATCTGCCTCATCTATAACTGCACAGTTCAAGTCCAGATCACCGAGATCAGTAAAGCCAATCAGCTCTCCTGTAACCTTGTCCAGAACAAGGTTTGATTGTACTTTCATCTCGTCAAACAACAAGACAACATAGCGTTGAACATCAAAATACGATTCAGTGAGAGACTTTAGCTCCTCTACAACTTGATTGTTAAATCCCCTTTGAGGCCTGATAGCATTTCTGTAATCCTTGAGACACTTTTGGCTTGGAAGTACCAACACTTTGCTATTACGCAGTTCCTCGTAGCATGAGGGCGACTTTGCTGCAAGTGACAGGCAAAAACGAATAATCATTGGATGGTACCGTACACCAGTAGAACTACTTGAAAATAACTTTTTCTGTTGCTCCCAGAACAGCTTCATGAATGGGGTAATTTCAGCATCATCAGCTGAATTAAGAATCTTAGAAAAGTCATTGCTAAGTTCATGATCCACTTCAATATTTCTTTTCGCAAGTTCTGCACGCATCTCATTCAGCTCTCTTTCCAGCTCTGCGCATTGTAACCGCTGCCCCTGCAAAGTCAGCTTAATTCTTTCTGGGTCTGTCTTGGACACCGGTGCCTTAACATGGGCAGGTTTCAACTGTCGTCTCTCCTTTGCATTACTGGAACTTCTTGCAGACACCAAGTAGTCGGTACAAGTTACACATGCAGAATCCTGTTCACACAGGAGCAAGCAGCCCTTTGCTCTCCAATATCCCTCATGTGGGAACTGCTGACTGTCCTCATCCACCACCAAGTCTTGATTCATAGGAATGACATGATGGTAAAGTTTACTTGTCATTTCGGAAGCATTCACTCCACAACATAGTTTATATGCCTCCAACTCTTTCACGAGCACAGAGACAGTTACATCGTCGGTATCTGAGGTACAGGTCATGATCTTCCACAAGAAATGATCCAAATACCTTCACAGTAAAACACAGACTGTCATCAATGATTATCTCTAGCTCTGGCAGCAGAAAACGTTCGACATGTTTCCTGAGAACAAGTCTGTCAGCAAATAACTTGTGGTTCCAATCATTAATAATTTTTAAGCCTTTCACTCTTTGACACAATTCATTGAATGTCTTGTAGTAAACACTACTCGACGAAGGTTGCTCGCAGTCTTTCACCACCGATCTGCCAGGTCTTGGCGCTGGTTTGGTCGTTTCGTGACTCTTTTCCGGCATATTCCGCGTCGGTAGAGCACCAAATCGCGGTTTCTTCTTGGTCATTTTGTCAGATTGAACTGTAAACAATAAAAAAGAGGCAAAATTAAGACTCGAAAACCATTAAAGTCAAAAGAACAGCAAGCTTATATAGAAAGGCCAAACTGTAAACAGTGCGAAGTCGAAGTGTAAATAAACGCAAATCGCACCAGTTATAAGAACTATACTTACAGATTTCGATATCTTCAGCTGCAAAATTCTTCTCACATGTGAACACACGGTCTTTTTCTATCAACTCCTTGAAACTCCGATCCAAATCCCTCGTCTTCTTGATTTCTCCAAGCCATTCCTTTCTCCATGTTGAATGAGCTTTGTCCTTCGCCAATGGCAACTTCCAAATACCAATTCCTTTCGTTCTTCGACTTGATCCGCAGCCAAATACTGCGCAGTTCTCTCCTGGCATCACTTTC
The DNA here is from genome assembly GCA_024195265.1 of Dendrophyllia cribrosa. Taxonomy (NCBI): domain Eukaryota; kingdom Metazoa; phylum Cnidaria; class Anthozoa; order Scleractinia; family Dendrophylliidae; genus Dendrophyllia; species Dendrophyllia cribrosa. The sequence continues at coordinate 37,091,643 of JAJLRJ010000005.1, read as the reverse complement.
TCTTTAAACTCTTCTCATTAGATTTCGAAACATACACAGAAAGTGCAGAAACTTGTCAAATAAAGCGCGACTCGTAGCAAAGTTACTCACGAGTCGCCATCTTGTTGATTTGAATGTGCATGGTCGGGATCACGTGACTAAGCGAAAACCGTAACAAAGAGATGTTCCTTTGAAGTCCGCCGGCTTTCATAACCAGTCTCCTCTACTAACTATGCTGGAACTAACCTTTATTCCAATTGAAAAATTCTTGACAAGAAAGCAATCTTTGAATCCAACATACGCCATAAAAATTGTAGGCTTCCAAACTTTCCTCGTACATTCAGGTTTGCAGCGGCAGATTCCGGACACAATTTTCTGGATTTCCCATTGAAAGAACTTTTGAATCATTGAATATATTTTCTTCTTTCAGCTGATAAATTTCAACTGACGAATTTCAAAGCGCTAAAACTTTTCATCACTTTCGTTGAACCCGTGAATTTGTCAGTGCAGCTTTGTCGGTGGCATCGTGTAAAGTTCATTTATTCTTTCAGCCGCTTTGATTGGTTTTCCCGCGTCATCCGATGAATGTAATGAGAATAAGCTACTTGATCGGCACAAAACTAAAACAAAGTTCTCTCTTTCCAAACGCTTTCCATAGTTATTTCATAAAAGCAATAGAACACATTTTCTATGAGTTTACCGGCGTTATAAACCCACTTGGGATGTTGGGAGAACACTCGAAAAGCTTGTAAATCACTCCCCTGCGGCTCGTGATTTACAAGCTTTTCTCGTGTTCTCCCAACATCCCGCGTGGGTTTATCACGCCGGTAAACTCATAGAAAATGTGTTCTATTGCTTAAATAAAACACGGGTTATACGAATTCACTGTAGTATGCTTTTTTCATGAACTTCTTTGTTTGATTTTTCTTGACGCCTAGTTCTTGAAGGCAGTTCTAAAGCGTTCAGCATATGATTTAATGAAGCTTTGTCTAAATAATCACTGTACATTCTGTTTTATTACCGTAAAAATTTACTGAATAAAAAGAGAAGAAAAAATTACAGGTTTATAGTGGCACAATATACATGAGAATAAAATCATTCTTTTACGAAGTGTTATAATTTTGATACTTTTGATAACTTAGGAAAGAATTATATCGCCGTTCGCGGCGAAATTAATTTGACAACAAACTATTTCCTCGGCGGTCCGCATGTTATGTCATATGTCCGGTAATTTTATACGAACTGTCTGACTTTTACATCTTGTTTGAAACACTATCACAAAAATTATATTAAATAGATAACTGGACAGTTCTAAAGTATCAAAAGCTGATTTGTAAATCACTTAAAATATTATCTGCTTGACAGGCGAAGAAAGCATTAACTTTATATCAAATGCACGGAACGGAATCTCTGCACTGTGCTTTGTTATGGATTTGATAACCACGAAAATACTTGTCTTCCCTTCTATCTCCTTATTTCCAGATTGTAAATTTGTTTTGCGCAAAATCTCAATACAAATTAAAGCTAGCGACCATGTCAGCTCCCTCGTCTTTTTCTTGCTCTAAAAATTTTGGTAACATCCGAGGCGCGCTTGTTGTTGGTTGCTACTGCTTTGTGACAGTCATGGTCGTCGAAGCAAAGGCTATGAAAGCGGTGAATTTTACTTGTACCAAATCAGCAGTCGGTGCGCTTCGGTGCAATTCGTCCGAACTTGGAAATGAAGCAGCGTTCTCCTCCTTTTGGTGGTGACGTATACCATCGTCTTCTTCTTTGCGAGGGGCAAGATCGACCGATTCGGATTTGTTTTTTGAAAGCCTAGTTTTACATGAAGAAGTTGAACGTTTCTTGAGATGACTGACACATCACTTTCAGTTCCATAATTTTCTTCTTGATATGCAACATTTTTTTACACAAATTGTGCAAAGGTATGCATTGGTCGATCTTCAGATGATTTTTTTACCGTCCAGGAGAACGCGGAAAGAACTAGCTTCTTATGCCGCAACAACGGCATGACTTTGCAGCTCTTTCAGTGTTAAAGTTATAAAGGCTTGTTTCCATCATTCTCAACACTTTACAAATACATTTTCATGTTTTTGACGCGAGCAACTCGCTCTGTTTATATTCGCAAACATCCTGTTTCAATGGCACTTCCGGTAAAATATAGTAGCCAATCACAACTGTTTTTAAACCGGAACTTGATATGGATTATCCCAGAGGTCCGCAACCTTGGTGCTGACCAAAAGGGATCGCGGCCTCTGGGAACGAGATTGGATTAAGGTGTTTATTTTTATATACTTTAGCGCCCACGCAGCGGTACGTTCTTTTGTAGCCACGCTTCTCGTTTCACAGTATAAATCAGTATGAAGTAAAACGCACGCCTTAGATTTCCTTTTTAGTAATTCTCAAGTTAACGTTTCTTGAAAAATTCAGGTACTCTATAGTAATTTGATGGTTTTGGTAAAACCAAAATATGGTAAAACAAAATATTTAAAAGAGACAGAAACAATACATTTCCATCCACCTATATACGAAACTAAAGAAAACTAATTAGATCGTGTTAATTTCTTCTTTCCGACGTACTACCAAACGCAAAGTAGTTTCCTTTATTACTGGCTTATACACCTCAGGAAAAAAAATTAAATAACAATCAGTCGTGACAATTTTCGTCATCAGATTCAGCAATCGATCCTAAATACATCGATAAGTGGAAAGCAAAACGTTTGATTATTGATGTTTTAAATTCATTTTATTCTCTAAAAGGTAACTCAGACTCGTCAGGTTAGCAAAAACGTCAACAGGTAGAAACCTGATAGAATAAGACTCCAAACGCCTGTAAAACATAAAAATGATAACGATAACGTACTTAATTAACAACGTACTTAATTAACTTAATTAACAAGAGTGATAACGATAATGATAACGATTTTAATAAGTCCTTTAAGAAGTCGTTAAATATAAACTTACAGCTCACGTAAACTTGTAAGACCAGATAATAGATCTGCAGTAAGGTTTTGAATATTGTTGTCGTCTAGATACCTACAAACATTACAGAAAGCAAAATAATGGTCTCGTTTAAAATGCTTAAATAGTGAACTAAATAAGACTACTTTCTTATACACAAAAAGGCTGAACGATGCTCTTTTTCTACACTTACCATTACTCAACCCTCGGACGTACAAGGCGGGGGGGGGATGGGGGGTGGATTATGATATATATGATCAGCACATGCCGTCTTCATCAGCTGTTCGTTGGCGACAACCTGTTGCTATGGGGAACTGTATTGTTTATTGTGTAATCATTGAAACTGCGGATAAAATCTCCATTTTTTATTTCGTACAAGTGAAATTTGAAATCAAAGAGATTAAGCATCACGTCTACTAGAAACGCGAACATCAGAAATGTATACGTGATCGTCATTTCCTGCAATTTTTCGCAGTGACTATTTGTTTCTCCGACAACCCAGTGTGCCACGAGAGATGGATAAACTGTAAAATCTTATCCTCAAGTAACTTATGGTCGATAATGTCGAATGCTTTCCCATGGACAAAGATAAACATTCCCACCACAGAACCAGATAGCCCATGGGCCAAAGGGGGTCCGCGGTCTCACTCGGGGGGACAAATTCTCATCGATATCACATGAAAGGTCATCGGATAGGGATTAGAAATCCATATGATAGAACTCACAAAAGAGTAGCTGTAAGGTATTATTTTGCATACTTTTTTTGAAAAAATACCCTTCAGCATGGAAACAAGGCTGATTATTTTTCGATTGTTTTCAAAGGTTGTGGACGTTCTTTTACTGATTTCCAAAACCAATATGATGGACAAAGTTATTTTCTTAAATAACTTATGGTTTGAAATATAAAAAGTTAAGTGAACAATGCAAAACGAAAAGGAAAACGATGACTTGGATTTCGAAATGCATCATGGGTAAAATCCAAGATGGCGGAGCCTCTGCATGGTAAGTGCATTCGAGTTCTTGCTAAATTCTCGCGATTTAAAGCATTTAAACAAAAAAAAAATTGGCTTAATAACCTAATGGAATGACTACTTATGTTTCAATAGTGCCAACTTAGGCTTCTTATGGAGAATAATTCGAATTTTTGGCCGGTTTCCTGCAAATGTACTTAGCGAGATTTTAGAGCTTCCATAAAATTAGCAGGGCACCGGCAGTCCAGGCTAAATTTTACGGCCAAACGTGCAAAGGAAGAATTATTTGACTTAGTATTCTCTAATTATCTCTAATGTATTTTCTAAATAAAACAATGGTTAATAGAGAGACTACTGGAGAAAATCATCCTGGGCATTATTATGATCTTTCTGGTTAAGTACTGACATTTTGATATTTTGATTTCATTTAAAAAACTAACAGATCGACCAAAGCGCCCTCGTTGCGAACCGTGTATTATTCATATGTCTGACGATGATAGTAATCTTATCACCCCACGAGATATTAACTCTTGGAACACGTTATTGAAAGCTTCAGAAATTCGGAACTATATGCCAGTACTAGAGGAAGCAAAAACGGTTAAAGAGGGTGGTATCCCTGCATCAGTTATGTATCACAGGAAATGTCGTACTCTTTTTACGACGAAGCAAGAGCCTGACAAACTCTCTCGTGCTAAACGTGATGCAGAAAATGCAGAAGATGATGCAGGGTCAGTTCAAGAACGAATTAAGCGCCAATCTCCAAGCACTAACAGAACTTACGACCAGATATGTATTTTCTGTGGAAGAGTATCCAAATACAAAAAAGCCTCAAAAAGCCGAGAACCCTTGATTAAATGCTGTGACCTGCGTGCTGACGACTCCATCAGAACGAGCGCTGTCGCTAAGGGAGACAATAGGATGATTGGTATTGTATCTCGTGAAATAGTAGCTGCCGAAGCATGTTATCACAGGTCTTGCTATCGTCATTACACTCGACCAGACAAAGAGAGCAGCGCTAGAAGTGCAGAGAGCAAAGGAAGCGATTCTATTGATGATAGCTATGGATACATTGAGTCCCGAGGATACGAGAGACTTTACGAGTACATTAGATCAGACTTACTAGAGAAACCAAGATTAATTACCCTTGTCGAGTTGAAGGAGGTGCTTCTCAACTTCATGCGCTCGATGGGTGCCACTCACTTAAGTGAATCGACTAAGAAGAACTTTCGGCGAAAGCTGGTGGTCGAGTTTGGGGATCTGTTAGACTATGAGGATCTACTAGATAACGGCAAGCTCTTTGTTATTCCGAATAACCTCTCGAAACTCAGTTTGGCAAGAGAAGTGGCACAACTTTCTCGTGAGCTACAAAGCAAGAATGATCCGTTTAAAATGAAAGAAATCCAGAAAGCGGGTCTATCTGTTCGAGAAGCGGTTCGTTCAAATTGAGACAGACTATTCATGGCCTCCAGATCCGCCGCAGCTTTGCGAGAGTGCAATCAATATACCGAACGAGCTAAGAGCCTTTCTCTTTACCTTGCTCACAGGAAAAACAAGCACTGATCCAGTGGAATGCTCAGAGCGGGTGCATCGCCTCATCAACTCATTTGGGCAAGATATCATATATGGTGTGTGTGGGGGTCGACAAAAGCCACCCAAACAAGTCCTGCTTCCGTATGCTGTAAAAACGTTGACAAACAATGCGCAACTTGTTCAGCTGCTGAACAGATGTGGACACGGCATTGCATATTCCCAAATCGAAGAAATTAACACTGCCTTCTGTCTACAAAAAATGGCCGCCACCCCTGAAAATGACATCCCCCTCCCTGAAAATATCCAGCCATTTATCAGCACGACACTGGCATGGGACAATATTGACAGATTAGAGAAAACCTTGTCTGGAGCCGGAACATCCCATCGTGTCAATGGAATCGCCGTGCAGGCTAGGCACTTCGGCCCAAATCTTCCTCCGAGACCGAGGGTAGAGTTAAACAAGACCCGGAAAAGAAGCATCGATTCTTTGGTACGCACGGAGATGCCTCCATATAATGCCGGAGAACACTGTGGTCCTCGCCCAAGGCCGTATGTAGAAGTGACACACGCGCAGCAATGGAAAACGCAAGAAGGAAGAATTTGATCTGGGTGCTGGTTCGCCTCCATGGACGAGTGAAGCAAAAAGCAAGTGGTTGGACAGGCTTTAATATTGCTGTCCGGGATGTAGTTGATGTAACGCAAGACAACATTGGATACCTACCAACCATCGATTCGCCTGCTACAGATCTGTGCAGGAAGTCCTGGTGCAGTCTCTTAACATCAAGAATACCCTCAAGTTAAACAGTATAGTTCTCGTCTTCGATCAGGCTTTATATGCTAAGGCGACGGAAATACAATGGAAGCAGAGAGAGAAATTCAAGAATCTGGTCATAAGGATGGGAGTATTCCACACGGCTTGTACTCTGCTGGCTGTTATTGGGAAACGTTTCCAAGATGCTGGATTAAGGGACCTCGCTGTCGAATCGGGTGTGGTGGCAGAGGGTTCTGTCTCAGGCGTGATGGACGGTCGCAGATATAACAGAGGTGTCCGATTCCACAAGCTGACATACGAGGCTTTGATGAGACTTGTATGGAAAGGATTCATGCCATGGGTAGATGAGAGGCACAAGGATTCCAAGGATACTGTGAACACCGTGTTAAACGACCTTAAGGCGTTGCAAGAAGATGCCTGCGGAAGCGAATTTGAGAAGCAGATGGCTAGTCCTCTATTTGCGCAGTTCGAGAAGCTTTTCGTCCTGTACATGGAGTTTTTACGAGTGAACAATGGAAAGCTATCTGAATTCTGGGTTTCATACTTGGATATGGTTGAGGTCCTTCTGGGACTCTTGCGTGCGTCCAGAGAGGGTAACTGGGAACTTCATCTATCATCGATAAGGAAAATGCTACCGTGGTGCTTCGCGTATGATCACATCAATTATGCAAGGTATCTATCTTCCTACCTGCAGGAAATGTCAAACCTTGAAGAAAACCATCCAGATGTAGTATCATACTTTCGATCTGGGTGATTCTCTGTACAAATTGGAGATGACAACCCATTTGGCAGAATACCGGTTGACCAGACCTGTGAAGAAACGGTAAACAAAGACACGCAGACGCCCGGGGAAACAAAGGGCTTCAGTCTTAAGCCAGGAGCTGTCAGTAAATACTATCTGATCGCTGAGTATCGAAGCGTATTCATGCGGCAATTGAAAGACATGCTCCATTTGAGTACCTCGAAGTCTAAACACACTGATCTCCAACCAAGTCGCATAGCAAAGGATGAAGCCGACGTCAATTCACTAGTAACTATGTTGGATGGAAGCTGGATCAACCCGTTTGAGGGCGCTCAGCAAGATCTAGTGTGCATATCGACTGGTAAACTCGCCACCCCCGAAATTGAAAAAGATGTGCTACAGGCAGAAGATCTGGGAGAGAAAGCTTTCAGAACATTCAGCAGGGAGAGACTTGAGTCAGATCCACCAAGAGTAAAGTTTAACGATCCAATGAAGAAAATGAAGCTTAAAACATTTGCAGATCTTGCAAAGAAGTCGAAAGTCAGCAAAACAACAGGAAAGGAAGTTATAATCAAGGCCGATCGCGCAATATTTGCGCAAATGATAATCATCGCCGAGAACAGGAAGTTAAAGATAAGCGATGTTCTCTGTCACCCTCTTGGGCCGTTACCTTGGGCCTTAGCTACAGCTGACGGATCACTCAGGAAGAACAACAAGGCATCTCTCGCGAAAGAACTTTTGAAGAATATAACCCCGGCAGACGAGATTCCACAGCCCTGCGCTCGAGTAATAGACGGGATGGCAATGGTTCAGAAGATAGGAGGCGATCAAAAGACATTTGCAGAGGTTGCAGATACCCTCATGTCTATAGTCTTGAATGAGGGAACTAACAGTGAGCGTATCGACGTGGTTTTTGATGTGTACAGAGAGAACTCAATCAAGAACGCCGAGAGAGAGAAGAGAGGTTCCGAGAGTGGACACGAATTTAGAAGTATCATGTCAGCCCATAAGATCCGCCAATGGCGCAAATTCCTGCTCAGTCCGACAAATAAATCACAGCTGATAAGATTCATCTCCGAAGAGTGGCAAAAGGAACGATACAAAGAGAAGCTAGCGGGGAAGACAATATTTGTAACAACAGAGGAGAACTGCTTTGAAATCACATCAGAGGGGACGAGATACAGAGAAGACCTCAAATCAGAGCAACAGGAAGCTGACACCCGAGTATTGCTCCATGCAGCACACGCCGCAGCATCAGGCTACAAGGCAGTAGTAATAGCGTCGGAAGACACTGATGTATTTGTCCTCTGCGTGGCGTTTAAGAGTTTCATACCTTGCTCCTTGTTTGTCAAAAGTAGCAAGCAGACCAGGACAGTCTACATCGACATTTCGAAAGTTGTTCTCGCGCTAGGTTCTCAAGTGTGTCGAGCTCTTCCCGGACTGCATGCTTTCACTGGATGCGATACCGTAAGCGCGTTCTTCGGCAAGGGCAAGGTGGCTGCTTTACAAATTGTTAGGCGGAGCAAGTCGTTCCAGAACCTATTCCAAAACATTGGCATGAGTTGGGAACTAAGTGACGACCTACTAACAGGGTTACAAGAATTTACATGCATGATGTACGCTTCCAATCCAGGAACAAGTGATGTTAACGAGCTACGCTACAGGCAAGCTTCATTAGCTGCGTTTACATGTTTGTGTGTTGTGTTGATGTTTCATTTATTACAAACATATTACTAACAAACACTCTTTGTGTTATAGATTATTCTGTGCAAAGCACGGAAAGGTAGACTCACACCAACTTCCTCCTTGTGCTGACTCCTTGAGGATGCATTCGTTGCGAGCTAACTACCAAGCAGCAATCTGGAGAAGATGTCTACAAAATTGTCCACAAGTCCCCACACCTTATGGTTGCGGTTGGGTACAAGATGACGGCAATCTGGCGATCAAGTGGATGTCTGGTGAGCCCGCACCGACAGCTCTTCTAGAGTTTCTTTCCTGTTCGTGTACAAAGTCATGCAAATCATCAACCTGTTCGTGCATTACTAACGGGTTGAAGTGCACTGACATGTGCCGCCTGATAAACTGTGACAATCGACTAGAGGAGGGGGAGGAGGAGGAAGAGGAGGATCCAGCCAATGATCAAGAAGAAGAATGTTCTGATGAGGACGAAGATGCCAAATAAGGTATAGATCTAGTCTACCAGAAAATTTTCATGGGTTCAATAAACTTTTTCTGTTTTTTTTTTGTAGTAATAGAGGTGCTGAAAAATTGTAATTCCTCTCGCTTTCTATCAATTCCTATCTCATCGAGGATTTGAGATGCATTTTAGATACGTAAAACTATCATATTTATTGCATCCATTCGTTTGCGTGATTTTCGCTTGCAATTTTTGATTCTTTCAATGCTTTTTCTTACAGGAATGCAAGCATCCCCAAATCCAAGATGGCGGATCCAAGATGGCCGCCAAGAGTGGAATATGTCATTTAAGGGTTTTTACTCTAGTAGCTATGACAATTTTACCAAATTAGATCGAAAACCAACTTGTCAGTTTCATTTCTATAACATTTGACCTTGAAAGCTATAAGAAAAATAGCTCTTTTAGCTTATTTTTAAGGAATCCTGTCAAAATATGTGTTTCTTAGACGTTGCCATGACAACAAGAAACGATGAAAAACGTTTGCACCGGAAATATTGAAATCTTACTTTTCAAGCATTTACACGGTCAAAACGTCTGAAAATGTGAAAAATAAGCTTTAGACTGATGTTTATTTACGAGTTCTTTGTCAATCTAAGTTATAGAGGCAATCTGAGTGACGTCACTTTGTCACGTGATATCTCTTAACAGCTACTCATCTAAAATTTCTATCACCCGAAATCGTATTCTAGAGGAATCACAGATTTCAAAAACATACGACAGCCTTTGTCCCCCCGAGTGAGACTGAGCACCCTATTTTTAGGGTCTTGGCCCATGGACTAAGAGGCGTCTGTCGTTTGAGCCAACTGTTGAATTATAGATATTAAGGCAAGCGCAGTGGATGACTGGGGTGGCACCAAACTGCTCTGAAACAACGGGCTGTTAGACAGCTGAGCTAACAAATAACGAAATAACAAAGTCATATACATGAAATGACGCCTCTTTTGACAACCTCACTTTGTATCTAAGAACGTTTGTGGAAAATCGGACCTTTTTTGGCCCTTCACAAAACAAAATGTTACTTATAAGCTATTATTACAGTATCCTCCCTGCAACAACATATTGTGGAACTCTAATCAATCTTTTGATCCGTTATATTGGGTTATTAGCCAACACACCGTATACACCAAAATTAAAAAAAAAAAAAAAAAAAGAAATAATATTCGATATATTTGGTCCTTGATCGTAACCTTGCTTCCACAGGAACCTACATATGCCTTTCTTGATAAACAGTATAGGTCCCCTCTATTAAATAGGAAACAAACTGAACATTGTTTGGCAATGGAATCGCTTAAACAAATAGCATCAAACCTACAGAGATTGTAAATTTTGTTAAACTTTTTTTTTGTTATTGAAGCACACAAAGAAAGACTTTACAATACAATTAAATGACTTACGGTAACGAAAACCTACTACTTTAACTACTAACGACTTAGTTACTTACATTACAGTACAATACAATACAATTACATTGCTTGCCATACAGTTACTTACATTATTTACAGTTTAATTACTTAATTACGGTATATACAGTTACTTGACAGAAATAATTACATGCCTAAATCACATATTTAGCTTCTATTTATTCATTACAACATTTACTAACAAACTTAAACCCTACAGAGTGCGCATTCTCTGAAGGGATGTAACTATAATTGTTATAATATTTTTCCGGAATCATACGAAAAAAGAGTAAATAAATAAAATAATTAATTCTAATTATTTTATTTTAATTAAAGATACACACACACACACAAAGAAAGAAGTTAAATGACAAAAGTCTTCGTCCACTTTTTAAAGAAGTTTGTTTATTTGCCATTTTTTGGGCAATATACTTTTCTGTTTGATATTTTAATTTGACCTTGTGTTTATAACAATATGTGGAATGACACATTTTCTTCTGCAATCCCATATATATACGTTAGCAATAAGAATAAAGCAGTTTAGTAAGAAGTTTGAAGAAGCGATTAAACCAATTATGATGTCTTTTAGGTTAAGCACTGTATATTGTTTTTTTATAAAGTGAAATAATAAAATTCAATTTTTTTCCAAAAAAGCTTCACGTGTTTGCAATTAAAGAATAGGTAATGCAATAATTCTACATCAGTCTTACAAAAGGTGCACTTATCATTATTAATGTATCCAATTTTAAACAGTTTTGTATTAGTAAAAAGAATTGAGTTTAATGTCTTAAATTGAAAAGCTTTAACATATGGTTCTAGAGCTTCAATATGTGGAAGAGTAAAAGCAGTTTTTAATTCATCTTCAGAAAGATGAAATTCAGATTTTAATTTTCAGACAGCAGTTGGCGGTTTGGCCGTTTTACTTATTAATAGAGAATAAAAGTGTTTTGACTTCTTTTCCTTTAAATCAAAACGTTTTCCATTATAATTAAAAGAGGGATCTTCTATCGAAAGATTAAGGTTTTTTTCCTTTCAAGTTTGATGGTACAGAAAGGCAAAGTCCAGTCCATGTAATAAAATTCACTTTTTTAATTTTGATAACTACCACATTAAACGATTCTGAATTAGTTGGGTCGAAGAGAAGATCATTGATAGTATGTAACTCTGAATCAAAAAAATCTTTTATAAAATACTAGTTTATGATCCACTTTTATCTCATTATTGTTCCAGACTATGTATCGCCAATTTCTTTGCTCTGCAAAATATTCACGAAAATCAGACCACCATTGTAGCAGTTCCCAGTAAAACAATGAGGCTATAGAAAGATCTTTCATATCAGTTACAGCTGAAAATAAGAAGTTCTTCCGAATCTTGGAAAAGATGCTTTAAATATGTATTCCATGTCCCTTTACCGTCTGAAAAAATTCTGCTTAGCCAAGCAAGTCTCAAGGCTTTGATCATGTTTTCAAGATCTATCATTTCCAAGCCACCTTCTTCAAACTTGTTGATTGCCGATAACCTTGTTACTTTATCAGTTCCTTTCCATAAAAAAATTGTATATAATTTGGTTTACTTCTTTTACAATGTGGCTTGGAGTGGGCATTAAAGAGAAGATATAAATCAACATGGGGATAAGCAATGACTTAATTCTCGTTACTTTTCCGTAGATGGAGAGCCTTTTTTGAGGACCATATATTAACAAGTTTCTTCATGTTGTCAACTCTATTTTTAGTTTTTTTTTATACAATAATTTTTTATTATAAGTAAAGAAGACACCTTAGGCCTTTATGGTCTCGATTGGCCATTTGATTCCAAAAGGTTTCAGATCATTATCTTTTAAAGATCCAATCCAGAAATCTTCTGTCTTTGAACTGTTCACCTCAAGACCAGAAAGAGTGTTAAATAACTCAAGCTGTTGAAATAATATGCGAACTGAGTTCAGATCTGAAAGAACTACTGTTGTATCATCTGCATATTGAAGGAGTTTAGTTTCCTCTTGTTTTATTTTTATTCCTTTGATTTCTGCATTTTCACGAATAGAGATTGCCAATGTTTCTACAGCTAAAACGAAGAGGTATAGGGAGAGCGGGTCACCTTGTCTGACGCCCCTAGCTAATGTAAAGCAATCCGAAGCCAGACCACTATTAACAACACAACTTTGAATACTCTGGTAAAACGTTTCCACCTAATGAATAAACATTGGACCAAAATTAAAAGCTTTAAGACAACAAAATAAATAATTCCATTCTAAACTATTGAAGGCCTTCTGAAAATCAATAAAAATTAAGATGCCAGGAATGTTTTCCTTGTCCGTACTAATCCATAAAATCAAACATTGACCTAACAGTTTCTCCAATAAAACGATCTTTTATGTAACCTGTTTGGTTTTGATGTATTATATATGGCAACACTTTTTTTATTCTTAAAGCAATTACTTTTGAAATAATTTTAGCGTCTACATTAATTAAAGAAATTGGTCTCCAGTTTTCGATAAAGGTTCGGTCTTTATCGTTTTTTCTCAATTAGCATGATTACAGCTTTCCTCTGAGAGCTGGACATCTTACCATATTTGTATGTCTCTTTTACGCAATCTATAAAAGAATCACTTATTAAATCCCAACATGTCTTATAAAACTCTATCGGGAGTCCGTCATTTCCAGGTGATTTGTTGTTTTGAAAGCTGTCTAGGACATCTTCACATTCCTCAAGGGAGATTTCACCTTCACAGGATTGCTTTTGATCCTAAGATAGTTAAGGAATGTTAAGTTCATTTAAAAAGACATTTCAACTCTTCATTTTCGTCGGAGGTTTTAGACTGATTTTTTTAACAACTTTATTTTTAACAATACATTATTTACATCACTACATTACAATATGATACTACACGAACTACGCAGATATACAATTACATTTACAAATTTACTAATACTAATTATAGAAGAACTATCCACTTTCGGCGAAAAGCAGGTAAGCAATTGCAGTTTCTTTAATTATTTCAAATTTTCTTGGATTCTAAAATAATGAACTTTCCCTTTGTATCAGCAGTAAACTTTTCTACTTTGAAATCAAAGAAGGGTTGATTAGTATCATGACACCTTTACTGTGATTTGTACCGTGACTAAAGAAAACCTTCCCACCCCATTCTTTTCCCATGTGGATGTACATGAATTAGTGCTATAACATTCCTGCAGAAAAACAAAGTCTTGTTTCTGTTAATGCAACCATGGAAAAACCAAACGGCGTTTGAGAGATTTGTTCAGACCTCTGACGTTTAAAGACAGACATTTTAAATTCAGAGCATTAGTTGTGTTTATTCTAGGTGTTTGTATATATACGGAGAGCAGTCAGCACAGGCGTCAAGAATGAATAATATAAGATCAATTCCTCATGCGAGATACAGATCATAATATTTGCAAAACAACAGCAATGATCGCAGCATTTAGCTTTGGTGGACAGTCGAACAATGAATGACCTGAAATTACACAGATTAAGGCCCCGACCACACTAATTTGAATACGTTTTGATGCGTTTTGGCCTATCGTCCACACTAAAACGCCCGAAAACGCTGATGAAAACAGAGACTTTCGAAAACGGTTTCAAAAGTGGAGACTTTTGAAAACGCATCGTTTTGAAAACGCTTCGTTTCTAGTGTGGACAGGTGAAAACGGAGAGTTTTGAAAACAGTGACGTAAAATCTCTAGTGTGGACAGGTGAAAACGAAGACTTTAAAAACGATGACGTACAGACAGCGTCACGTGCCATCGGTTCCAGTCCAAATCAGAGCATCTATCACCTTTAACACATGCGCAATCCCCGGTCCCAGTCGTTTTCATCGTTTTCGACCGTGTTAGTGTGGAAAGGTGAAAACGATGCGGAAACGCTAGTGTGGGCGAAAATATTTTGCTTCGTTTTCTTCGAGATGAAAACGGAGACTTTTGAAAACGCATTAGTGTGGTCGGGGCCTAAAAACTAAGGCATCTGCAAAAGTCACACTCACACACAACACAGAACAAAGGACTACATATAACAATATACGGGCAGAAACAATTGCACAGAACGGCGACAATAAATAAAAACGAATACACAAACAAAACATGAACAATTGAATGGTTTAGCTTTACAGTGAATACCGAGAAATAGCCAGCGGATCAGGTCTCTCTTTTTTTTTTGGTTCTAATATTTTTTTGGGTAATTAGCTTATTGAGTCAAATCAGGCAGAGGCTACTCTAAACTCTGATGGGATATTAGAGATGTCATAAGCGTTATTGTCAATAAAAAGCTTTCTGTACGTTTATTACCTTTAGTTTGCATCTCGGCCGTATTTTTGGCAGCGAACATAGCTTGTATTAAGATTTTTCGTTCTTGTTGAATTGCTCTGGCAAAGTCCTGAGTGATATAAGCGTCCTTGAGTCTATGTGAGGACTTTAGTCGGTTTTTCGCTGAGAATATTATGTCTCGGTCTTCTCTTATTGCAAATCGTGCGAATATCGGGCGCGGTCGAGAAGGAGTTGAGGCATCATCTTGTGTGTGTGTGACTTGCCGACACGGTGAACAGCATGGAATCTGATGTTTTCAGGGTTAATTTTACGGTCATTTTCAATTATGTCATACACGGTGTCTATGCAGTTTCCGTCCTTACTCTCAGGGATATTCATAAAACGTAGGTTTTCCTTTCTGGTGTACGTAGTTCTCAGGGGCGATGAGGTTCTCCTGAGCTACCTTTAGGGAAGGTTCGAGTTTATTATTTTCTGCTTTGACTTTGGTCAGCTCAGATTTCAGCCGAAGAATTTCTGATGCTTGCTCGTCCAACATCTTTTGATGAGAGCTCTTTGAGTCTTTTAAGGCTTTGTTCTCTTGTTGAAGATCTTCGATGGAGATCCAAGCGCTGTCGAGGGATTTTTCGAATTCCTTAACAGCGAGTTTTTGGCGCCATTGATATCTTCTTTAAACTCCTATGTTAATTGAGTAATCTGCGAGTTGAGAATTGAAAAGTTGTCTTCCATTCTGGATTCCATGGAGTTTAGCTTGTCGAGGAGCTGCTTTAGCGAGATTGGTGAGTTGCTTTCTTGGTCGCTATCCATATCGTCACCCCCATGTTTGTTTCTTTTCGGGGTAGGCTTCGAACACGAACTGCTTGAACTGGATCGATTTGCTCGCTTAGACATCAGAGTAAGCAATGGAATAGGGACAGCTGTCGATTAAACTTGAGCAAACGTTGCTAGAAAAACGTTGCTCATATTTTAAGATTACCAAAGGAGCCTGTCCTGGCCTTTCTCCTCTCTCTGTAAAAAACGTTTTTGCTTATTCAAGATTAAGAAAATATTTAGAGTTTCGTTCACCGTTTTCATGCCAACGAGCTCTTGCGCAAATGATAATACCCTTAGTTTTCTGTTCTTAGAACCATTTGAGGGTTTCCTTAATTTCATTTAAATGCTCAAAGTTTTCAACAGTTGGATTGTTCTCATATGCAATCTTTGACTTATCGTATTTATTTTGTAAAGATTTTTCCTTATGGATTTTCTCTTTGTTCTTTTTCTTAGAATAAGCAATACAATGTGCTCGTATTTTATACTTTATCCAGTCCCAAATACAGCGTTTATCGGATAATTCATTTTTGCCAGTTGTTTTCCATTCTACGATGTTTGATTTTAACTCATTAATATATTCTTCATCTTCTGGAAGAGAGACATTCATTTTCCAAAAACCCGGTCCTTTTACATTTGTTTCTATGACGATAATAACCAGATCAATTTTCACTCACGTGACCTTCAGTCCCGTGGGACTCAAATGACAAAGGCCACGGCAGCCATGTTGGTGTTCCTAACAAAAGAAGTTAATTAAAATTCTTTTGTACGGGAACACCAATATGGCGGCTATGACGTCAAGTGAAAACGCTCTGTTGCTGCATGATCTGTTTTTATAGCGGGAATTATATCGGTAGATTTAACAAAGTTTTGTAAATTGTTTGATATTAACCAATAGTCCAGGCGACAGAATACTTCCGGTGATTTTTGACTCAGGTGTAACTTTTTAATTATCCATATGTCAACTAAGTCGAGCTCGCTTTGCAAACATTCAATGTTGTCTATGACCATCTTTCTTGGAATCAGTATACCACCTCTTTTGTCTAGCAAAATGTTTAAAGGGCAGTTGAAGTCGCCCCCTACTAAAATGTTTTCTTCGCTATCGAGGTCTTTTTTTTGAAGCAGTTCATAAAGGCTTTTAAAACATTTTATTGCATTTCTGTCTTTATTCGGAGCATAAATATTGATTAGCGTGTACATTTTATCCTCAATATTCATTTTTAGTATAATAAAGCGTCCTATAGGATCTATAATTGTCTTCTGGATTGAATAGTTAAAGCCATTTCTAATCAACACAGCAACCCCACAGGAATTCGGACTGCCGTGCGAAACAAGCATTTTACCACCCCATTCATTTATACATTGTTTTTCGGTTTCGTTTTTAGAGTGCGTCTCCTGAAAGAAAATTACATCGGCCTTTCTTTTCCGACACCATGTAAACAATGTTCTTCTTTTTAGAAAGTTATCCAAACCTCTTACATTCAAAGAGATTAATTTGAATAAGTCTACCATTTTTTACTTGAATTATGATTTTTCAAAGTTATTAATTTATTTTTCCTTCATCTATTGTTGCAGAAGGAAGTGTTTTTGTAACATTGTAAATTTTGGAGCAAAGAGATTTTGCCTATTCGTAATAAAAAATAAAGAGATCTACCATAAGACAAACACAAAATACCTACAATTATCATTATGACGAGCCTTCCAACCACCCATAGACGTTATTTGCATTAGTCAAAGTTCATAATTTTGGCGTAATACTGAAGTTTCTCCGTCTCCGGACCTCTGTGAATTTGTCAATCTACAATCAACTTATCTACTTTGAAGTGGACCTTTAAACTTTCTGAAGACTGGATACAGATCTTTATGTATATGATCAATTTCTTTCGGAAAATCATCTGATATCCCAATTTTGGTGCCTTTTAAGTTTTTTACAAAGGACCATACAAATTCCTTGTCCTGATAATGACTACATTAGGCTATAATCGGTCTAGGACGCGGTTGAGCGTTGTGTTTTGAATCCTTATTCGGGAGTCTATGCACTTTTTCAAAACCGGATAGCTTCAATGCCTTCCTTTGGAATTTTCAGCTTGTTTAGAAATACTGACCTTACTACATTTTCTGTTTTCTCGCTGGCGTCTTCAGGGATGTTGTATATCTTTATATTTTCACGTCGGGTATACGCTTCCAGCTTGATGATACGACGTTTCCAGAGTTCCAAATCATCTTCAAAGTCGTCTAAGTCAGCACAGTTATCTTCAATTGCGTTGGTATTTTTAACCACTTTTGACTTCAGATCCTTAATTTCGTTCGAGTTAAATTCCAGCGAAGTTTTTACATCACTGATGTCTTTCTTTAATTCAGATGTTGACTGTTGAATTGCTTCAAAATGTTTACAAGTTGCCAAAACTTTATCTATTTTCACCGTAAGTTCGTCGATGCGATGCAACGCATTGCAGCCGCAATTACCGGCTACGCGTTGGTCTTCTTCATCAGTTTGTGAACCACTTGTCCTGAGTCTTTTACCAAAGTTTTTTCTGTCATCGTTTCTGCGTTGTTAGATGGTTTACCTACATTTTGAGTCCATATCAGCGGTTGATATATTCCTCAAGCAGACATTTCTCTTCGAATTTTTACGGAGCTGCAAAAGACACATCTCATCTCTCCAAGGTGCACTGCGCAAGTCAAATTTTGTTAAACTGGAAAATACATCCTTGGCAAGTCCTTCAATGTAGTTATTCGACAGCATCCCAAAAATAAGAAGAGACGTTGAAACAAATAAAATGTATTTTTATCATAAATATTGCACCATATGTAAAACCCGATTATCAGTTGGTCTTCCCTGTCGTCCAGCTTAGCCCAAACAATGTTCAAACCGTTGGATCGATTCTATTTATTATAATATCCAAAAGACCTCAAATGACAAGGACGATCAAATTTTCTTGGTACTGTCTTTTTGAGAAAAACTCAACTAAGTTTCAGAGCAGGATAGTTATACCAATTTTCCTAGAAGATTAATTGCTTATAACGAGAGTAATTCCTGAATTTATATGCTCTGTATCTTGCATTCATTGTTTTAAATTGTTCATACATATGTGTAATTGTACATCTGTATTGTTTATAACGTACAGCAATTCCAGATTTGTCAGGTTAGCAAACACATCGTGAGGTACTTTAGTAATTTGGTTGAAGTCCAAGCGACTAAAAAATAGTAACAATCAAATTAATAAAAAATAAAACAATAAAATTACATGCTGTGACTCTAAAATAAGTCCTCTGCAATAAAAGCCGCCCGATTTTATAAAATGGAAGTGGTGCTTGGGTCACTTTTTGACGATAAGCATCGCTTGTTCTAGAAAGTTCTAGAAAATTCTGTTTTAAGTGTTTTTGAGAAAGAGAGTAGATAAATTGATTAAATGGTTGTTTATGTAAAGCGTATTTATTTATAAACCAAATAACAATCTAAACCAATTTTTACTACTCGTACAGTTCTTGTTAGCATATATAGAAATAGTGAATATTTTTTGCAGGCTTTGATTGCCTATTCGACCTCCTGGCACGTAAACATATTACTGCCCATTCCTTCTGCAACCGTGAACAAGCTGAAAGCAAACATCGTGTCGACAGTAAAGAAGATCCATTCCCAGCATGACTACTGACTATTGCTTACTACTCATGGCTTCATATGTCTCCGATTTTTATCTTTTGATTTCGTGTGAATGTGTGCGAGGAATAATGCCATGGATTACATTTATCCTAATCAGATGTTGTGATCATCATTTGAACCTTTCACTGAACATCTCGCACGTAAAAAATTCAATTGTAGACAAATTCTAGCTAATCGTGTAAATCATAATAGATACAACGAGCAAATCTTTCACAAAATCAAATATGTGTTACAATCAGCGCTCCCTCCTTTTATTTGCAATGTTGTGTAATCTGAAATTATATTAAAAGAACACCGTGACGCTAAGTTCTGTAGATATATGGGAAATTAACATGTGACTTATGTTTCTAGCTAGTGATCTACAATCCTCGTCACATTTTGTTGGGACACCTCACGCTCAAAAGATATTCACCCTACAGTTGACATCCTTCCCTCCCAATGTTGAATTTCGCGGCTCTGAGATCACTAAATGTCAAACTAACGTTGAGAAGGGAGGGAGACCCACATGTGTCCCAACAAATGTGACGAGAATTGTTTGTAAAGATGACTTTGTACTAGCTATTTACTTACAGTTCTGTTAAACTTTTTAAGTTTGTAAATACATTGCTGGGTAGATGTGTAATAGCATTATTATGCAAAAACCTGCGAGAATGAAAAAAAAAATCATAAAAAGTAGTTTGGCATGCACGATGGGTTTAGAAATGGCAATAGAAGTGGAATATAAAAAAAAGGGTAGCCACGAAATAAAAAAATAATAGAATGTAAATAGAATAATAAAATTATATTTTACGATGTCTTACAATACTGTTAAAAAAATATTAATTAAATCGGGCTGACTTTGTGCCAAGCCCCCCGATTTTATAAAATGGAAGTGATGCTTGGGTAATTTTTTGACGATAAGCACCGCTTGTTCTCGAAAGTTCTAGAAAATTCTGCTTGAAGTGTTTTTGAGATAGAAAGTAGATAAATTGATAAAATGGCTGTTTATGTAAAGCGTATTTATTTATAAACCAAATAACAATCTAAACCATTAAAACCAATTTTTACTACTCTTTCAGTTCTTGTTAACACATATAGAAATATTGAATATTTTTTGCAGGCCATGATTGCCTATACGACCTCCTGGCACGTGAACAAATTACTGCCCATTCCTTCTGCAACCGTAAACTAAGCGAAAGTGAGTGAAAACGTCAAGCAAAACTGCATTTGAATGAAAAGCTCTATCTCTTTATTGCCGAG